>JAKTXB010000039.1:0-49051 GCA_030582355.1 Yamadazyma spencermartinsiae | reverse complement strand
TAGAGATATGAGACAAACCGTTGCTGTTGGTGTTATCAAAGCTGTTGAAAAAGATGACAAAGCCGGTAAAGTCACCAAAGCCGCTCAAAAAGCCGCTAAGAAATAAGCTAATTGATATATAGATTATATATTATATTCGTATTTGTTGAATTTTTGAATTTATCTTTAATAAACAACAACCAAAATAGTTGTAACTATTCTAACGAGCCACTTGAATCCGTTCGCTTTTACGGCGTCCCCGATGAGGCTGCACAGACCCGTCGAAAATCGGCTTATCAAAAATCAGAGTCAGCGGGTGAAAGGATTCGACGCACCTTAGTGTTAACAGTAACTCCAATTATCCACCACAAAACTAGTGTAAAATCCTATATCAAGTTCTAAGCCCGTCTATAAGCTGACCCTCTATAACACTAATACAGTGTGTCCATTCAAGCATCCTGGAAAAATCTAAGCCAAAATCCCTTTTGTCCAGGCGTGTCTCGTTTGACTCTTTCCCTAACTCTGTTTGACTCGCGACTCGGTTTAAGTATGCATTGCAATTATACCAATATATATATAACTGAATTGATTTCTCCTTTTGTTATTTGAGAATCTCTTGTTGATTTGGTTAAACTAGTGGCTGCTGTTGTTACAAGACTACTATGATCAGAGGTAATTTGAGAGCCGTTAATAGGGGCAGGATCTCAACGTCGGGTAAACCGATGAGATCCTTGACATCCTTGATTACCAGATATCTCGCTACACAAGGCGTAACTAAAGCAGATACTTCCAGCGACAACTATAAAACACTTTATGATCAAGCGAGTAACACTGTGACGTTCGACAAATTGGATACGTTTGCTAAGCGTCATTTGGGACCTACTCCTAATAATATCGAGAAGATGTTGAAAGATTTAGGATATAATGGTTTGGACGAGTTTTTGTCCAAGGCTATCCCAGAGCATATTTTGTTCAAGCGGAAATTAAAAGTGACCCCCGAAAATGGGTTTACAGAGCTGGAAATGTTGGATCATCTTCACAAATTGGCTGGTAAGAATAGAATTGTCAAATCGTTCATTGGGAAAGGATATGCTGGTACACATGTTCCACCAGTTATCCAGAGAAATTTATTGGAAAGTCCCGAATGGTACACTTCATATACTCCGTATCAACCAGAAATTAGTCAAGGAAGATTGGAAAGTTTGTTGAATTATCAAACTATGATTACGTCTTTAACTGGTTTAGATGTGGCCAATGCTTCTTTATTGGATGAAGGGACAGCTGCGGGGGAAGCCATGTCTTTATCGTTCCACAGTTTAAGAGGAAAGCGTAGTAAATATGTCATTGATTGTAACTTACACCCTCAAACCATCGATGTCATCAAATCTAGGGCTGAAAATATCAATGTTGAAATTGTTGAGTTGGATTTGGCGACCGAAGACGGTATTGCTCAATTAGAAGCTTTGGGAGCCAAAATATGTGGGGCTCTCGTGCAGTATCCTGCCACAGATGGATCTATAAATGATTATTCAAAAATCGGAGACATTATTCATAAGAACAAAGGGCTCTTCTCAGTGGCTACTGATTTGTTGGCTTTGACTTTAATTAAACCTCCTTCTACTTTTGGGGCTGATATTGCTTTAGGGAATTCTCAAAGATTTGGTGTTCCTTTTGGATACGGGGGACCTCACGCTGCTTTCTTTGCCACATCTACTAAATATTCCAGAAAAATCCCTGGAAGAATTATTGGGGTTTCGAAAGACAGATTGGGAAAACCGGCTTTGAGATTGGCTTTACAAACAAGAGAACAACATATTAAACGTGAAAAGGCCACCTCCAATATCTGTACAGCTCAAGCATTGTTAGCTAATATGTCTGCCATGTACGCCGTATATCACGGACCAAAAGGGTTGAAACATATTGCTTCCAGAGTGTATGGGTTCACAAAAACTTTAGCTGATGAAGTGTCTAAATCGCATCAAATAGTCAACAAGAACTATTTTGATACTTTAACCATCAAACTTGAGGGCTTAACCGCTGACGAGGTTTTAGTTGACGCCTTGAATAACCACAATATCAACTTGTTTAAAGTAAACGATGAAACGGTTTCAGTGACCTTAGACGAAACTGTCACTAAAGAAGATTTGGTTTCATTAATAAAGATATTCAACCATAATAACGAATATCCAGAAATCGATTTTGCTCATACTAAATTACCGGAATTCCCCCAAGACTTAGCCAGAACAGACGAAATTTTAACTCACCCCGTATTTAATACGCATCATTCCGAAACCTCCATGCTCAGATATTTGCACTTGTTACAATCTAAGGATTTATCTTTAGCCAACTCTATGATTCCGTTGGGATCTTGTACTATGAAGTTAAACTCCACCGTTGAAATGTCTACGTTATCTATACCAGGGTTCAATTCGATTCATCCATTTGCCCCCATCGATCAAACCAAGGGATATCAAGAGTTGATTTTAGAGTTTGAAAAAGATTTGAATGATATCACCGGATTTGACGCCACTACTTTAATGCCTAATTCTGGGGCCCAGGGGGAATATACCGGGTTATCGTTAATTAGACAATACCATAAATCCAAAGGAGACTATGAAACAAGAAACATTTGTCTTATTCCTGTTTCAGCACATGGTACTAATCCAGCTTCTGCCGCCATGTGTGGGTTAAAGGTGGTACCAGTTAAGTGTTTGGATGATGGATCTATCAGTTTGGAAGATCTAAAAGAGAAGGCGGAACAGTATAAAGAAAACTTGTGTTCCATCATGATCACATATCCTTCCACTTATGGATTATTTGAGCCAGGTATTAAGAGTGCCATTGATATCGTTCATGCAAATGGAGGATTGGTGTATTTAGATGGAGCCAATATGAACGCACAAGTGGGATTAACCTCGCCAGGTGATTTAGGCGCTGATGTGTGTCACTTAAATATCCACAAGACTTTTGCTTTGAGTCATGGTGGAGGTGGACCAGGGCAGGCACCAGTGTGTGTTAAAGAACACTTAAAGCCATTTTTACCAAATCATCACTTTGTTAACACACCACATTCTACTACAGAATCTATAAGATCTGTGAATTCTGCTCCATATGGATCGGCTTCGGTATTACCAGTTTCTTATTCATACATCAAAATGTTAGGGGCTAAGGCTTTACCTTATACCTCGGCCATTGCCATGTTGAACGCCAATTACATGATCAACAAGTTACAGGGTCACTACAAGATCTTGTTTGTGGATTCCAATGCCTCTACTAATGAAGGATTGAAACATTGTGCCCATGAATTTATCTTGGATTTGAGAGAATTCAAGGAAGTGGGAGTAGAAGCTATTGATATTGCTAAAAGGTTACAAGATTACGGGTTCCATGCGCCTACCATGTCATTCCCAGTGGCAGGGACTTTAATGATTGAGCCCACGGAGTCGGAGAATATGGAAGAATTGGATAGGTTCATTGAATCATTATTGTCAATCAGAAACGAGATCGATGCCTATGGGAACCAAGAGCCTTTGGGACAAGTATTAAAGAATGCTCCTCATTCGTTACAAGATATCATATCTAGCGACCAAAAGGACTGGGAAGCTAGAGGATATACTAGAGAACAAGCAGCATATCCATTACCATTCTTAAAGGAATCTAAATGTTGGCCATCGGTGTCGAGAGTTGATGATACTTATGGGGATATGAATTTGATGTGTACCTGTCCATCAGTGGAAGAGGTAGCAAGCAGTTAGGGATATAGAGCGTACCATGTAGTAGATATAAAAAAATATATAGACAAATCAGTAGAACAGTGACTGGTAGTAATGTGAGGAATGTTGTAAGTGTAGCACTATGACACTATGTGTGGCACTATGACACTATGTATAGCACACTATGTAAAGCATACTATGAATAGCACTAACACACTATATATCACACATATATCACACACTATATATCACACACTATATATCACACACTATGTATCACACACTATGTATCACACACTATGTATCACACACTATGTATCACACACTATATATAACACTATATAACTCTAGAACTTATACGCACTCACTCAATCCTCAGTGCTCACCCATTTTACGCCCAAAATTCACCTTACAAAGACTTGTCTATCACTCTACCAGAGCCCCATCTCGGTGTCGAGTTTATTGGTGTTGTCCTATAGTTCCATATCACACACTCAAACACCATTGGAATCATTTCAACCTGCAATTTTCGCATAGACTGTGAACATCTGTCCTTACAAAACGAACCAGACAGAAACAAGTTTGCAAATCAATATTGTTAGCAGACCAATTGAATTTCGTTTGAACTTCGTGTACTTCCACAACTCCCTTTGTAACTTGCTAATTTTAACAGCTTGGGGACCAGAAACAATCCCATCACCAATATGAACTATTTAAATCCCAATACACCACAATCGGTTCATTCCAGTTACACGTCCCCATTTGCCAGTCCTCAACAAGCTCATCGGTCTCAATTCCGGCCCTTACTACCTCCGAGCTATATAAACAACTTGAGTGATAATAAAGCTCCTGCAGGCCCGGAAACTACCGGGGCATTGTCAGACAGATACTCGTACTATTTATCCAACTACCCGTTATATTGCTCAGATTGGAGCCATTTGGCGGATTTCGATACCGAATGTGTTGCGTTATCGTCTTATAAAGAAGGATTTCTGAACCGAATTCATATATTGCATGGAATTAAATATGGTAAAGAAGCAACCACTTGGGGAGATGATATTTCCGATTCTCCCACTGCGTTAACCGACGAAACTATTGAGGGGTTTGATTTTCATAAGGTGTCAGAAATCCCCGTGGATTACCCTATAACCAATTTGCAGTGGGATCCTACTATGGCCAAACCGAGAAATGGATTAAATGAACGATTAGCAGCATCTTCAGAGGTTTTGAGGTTATATCAAGTGGATCATGATGATTTAGAAGCTAATGATGATTTTAAATTAACTCAAACGCATTATTTGACTAATAATACCACAGGAAGTAGCAATGGATCGGGGGATTCCATAATGACATGTCCTCCAGTAACATCGTTTGACTGGAACAAATTGGATAATAATGTTATAATTACTTCCAGCGTAGATACTACCTGTACAGTATGGGATCTTAACCGATCAGTGGCTGCTACTGATCACGCTTCCAATAAGAGAACCAATAGTGCTAGCGTTAAGACTCAATTAATAGCCCATGATTCTGAAGTGTTTGATGTTAAGTTTTTACACGATTCTACCAACTTATTTGCTTCGGTAGGCAACGACGGAAGTATGAGAGTGTTTGATTTAAGATCTTTAGAGCATTCTACAATCATTTATGAACCTTCTAATAGTCCCACTACTTCTACCAATATGAATAATTCCAGTTCCAGTAGTTATAATTCCCAAGCATTATTAAAGTTAGCTACTTCCAACATTGATCAAAATTATTTAGCTACCATTGGTGTAAATTCAAACCAAGTTTTAATCATTGACACAAGAATGCCCGGTGTCCCGGTGGCTACCTTAGACGGATCCCTTGGTGGCTTAACCAATACTGCCATTAACTCCATTAAGTGGCATCCCAATTCCAACTTTTTGTTAACCGGTGGTGATGATTGTCAGGCATTGATTTGGGATTGTAATAACTTGTATCAATTAATGAATAAGCCGCATAATCCCGATCAGACCTTAACCATTACTTCCCCAGTGTTGTCGTATGAAGACAATTTAGAAATCAATAATGTTTGCTGGAGAGGTGAACAAGGTGACTGGATGGGAATTGTAAGTGGTAAAGGGTTCCAGGCAGTTCTGATTTAAGTACTATTAATGTATAATGACATCTGATGTAAACATGCCCCTGCATTATGCAATCATCTAATTATAGCTTAAGGTTATTTGTCCGAGGTGCAGGAGTCCAGTTCCTTGCAACCTCTTGTTGATGAAATTTTTCACCCTTTATAAGTGGTGCTTCCCCCCTTCAACCTTTCTCTTAACATATAACCGTGATATATACGTTGGCAGGGACATAGTTGTGGTATTTGTGTTTGTAGTTGGAGTATTGTAGCCCAGTAATTTATGACTGAAGTATCTGATACCAAAGCCGGCTCAATGGCTGAATCTGATCTCGAGGCAGGGACGGATTTAGGGGCTGACGGGCGCGTCAATGGAACCAAGATTAGGGCCAGGGATAGGGCCAGAGATGGTTCCAGTGGGTCACGGGGCGGAGCCAATGGCGCGGTAGCCAAAGGGCGATGGCCCAATTCTAAGCCCGATCTCGTCTCGCAGAGTGTCAAAAAGCAGTCTCAGGTACCATCTGGGAACAGTCATGCTAGCGATTCCCCACAAGCAAACACCGTAGACTGGTGGAAATCATTGGTCTATTATAGTGGCAAGGTCCCATTCCCCTCCATTTGTGCCTCCGGCCGCCACTTTCAAAGGTTGCAAAATGTCGTTGTAAAGAAGAGAGATATTTACGACGATAAAAATAGCAGCACCTTAGATACAGGCACAAGCTCATCACCAAATCCCTCGTCAAAAGTTAACGAGGAAACGGATTTTTCCAACTCCATTACTTCTATGAACGCTGCACCATCGACGGATCTGGGCGGTAACACCATGTCTAGCAACAATAACCCCGGTAGTGGGAGCACTGACTCAACGTTAAACTCTGGCTCTGGACTGGAGCCTGCGTCACCATCTATTTCTGATTCTTCAATGCCACTGGCCACAGCCAGTGGGCCAATTAGTGGATCCAGTTCGGTGCTGAATACTTCCAGTAGCTCAGTGTCGCCTTCCAGTTCCAGTGCTAGTCCCAGCTCCAGTATTAGTTCTTCGGATCTGTCCAGTTCTTTTCCTTCGAGCTCATCTACGGCACCTCCCAGTTCAAGTAGTATACTGTCCAGCTCGTCTAGTATAGCAAGCTCCAGTGAACCAAGTAGTTCTAGTGAGCCTAGTAGTTCTAGTGAACCATCTAGTTCCAGTGAGCCACCTAGTTCCAGTGAGTCATCCAGTTCCAGTTCCAGTTCCAGTTCCAGTTCTAGTTCCAGCTCCAGTTCCAGCTCTAGTGAACCTAGTAGTTCTAGTGAGACTAGTTCTAGCGAACCATCCAGTTCCAGTTCTAGTTCCAGTTCCAGCTTCAGTTCTGAAATCACCACGTCATCTGAAAGCCCCAGTTCCACCAGTTCCTCCCCATCTAGCACATCATCGTCATCTTCCATGGAGATTACTTCGTCTCCCGAATCAAGCTCCAGCAGCTTCGCTCCTTATAGTACCACCTTGAGTAATCATGATACAACTATAACTACTCTTATTACGGTTCCTACCAACATAAATGAGGCCGACCTTGGTGATGGTGGTGGTGGTTCCGACAACAACGCCAGATTAATAGGAGGACTTGTAGGGTCTATCGGGGGAACTATTGTCATTGGATCTTTGGTGTTGTTATTCTTATTCTTAAGAAAACGGAAAAGAAACAATATCAAGAACCAAAATCCAGATTTTAATCATGATGTAGACGGAAACTCATCTGACGACGCTATGCATAATAAATACGGGTTTAAAAAGCTTTTTGGTACCAAAACAACCGCTGATGATACCAGGGAAATCAAAGGATTTGAGCATGTACCACCATACGATCAAGATGATGATGGGTTTGAATATAGAGGAGTCACCAACAATAATCTTGATTCGATATTCCGATCATCACAAAACACTTCAGGGAATGCCACCACGTACTACGGTAGTACTCATGGGGAGAATACGGGCCATAATAGTCAGAATCACAGTCGATATAATTCGGTTGCTTATCCAAAATACACTCAAGTAGATGAAGAAGATGAACACTTTGACTTTGGCGATGGTGCTGTACGATCTGGTGGTCCGGAGTCGGGGACAACCATGAGTGGCGCTGGACAAAATGCTTATCCTCCATCATTTGAGGAGTCAGATTCTGATATTGAGAATACTCTTAATGTGAATCGAAACGATATTTTTGGCGATAGCAATGCCAGTAACAATTCCCGATCCCGATTTACAGAGGAGATTGTGTGATATATGGGTAAAGAGAAATAGATAGGTCCTTAATAGTTTCATATTTAATAGGTTAATAATTTAATAGTTTCATAGTTAATATTTAATGGTTTCGTAGTTTCATGTTTCGTAGTTTCATAGTTTCGTAGTTTCATGTTTCATAGTTTCATGTTTCGTAGTTTCATAGCTTTGTTAATTACAACATGTGCACATGATACCCCATCCGAAGCCCGTATATTCACTCTACGTCACCACTTCTCTGCGTTCACCTCCACACTCCCTCACCTCTACACTCCACAGCTCCAGCCCTTCGTGCGCGAAAAAATCATCACCAAGTGAAAAATTATATCGACTATCAGAGCAGAAGAAATAGCACTGCTACTTGTAGACAAAACCACCACAATAAAATGTCGGCAAAAAATGTCATGGTAAAGTTGATAGTGGGAGCTGGACAGGCAGCACCAGCACCACCAGTAGGACCAGCACTAGGATCCAAAGGGGTTAAAGCCATTGATTTCTGTAAGGAATTCAACGCCAGAACCGCCAACTACCAACCAGGAACTCCTATCCCTTGTCATTTGACCATCAAACCTGATAGAACATTCACGTTCGAAATGAAATCCCCTCCAACTTCATGGCTCCTAATGAAGGCTGCTGAAGTCAAACAAGGCAGTGGGAGGCCTACTCATGATATAGTGGGTCAGGTGTCGTTAAAGCATGTATATGAAATAGCTAAGATCAAAAAGACTGACGAAAGACACAAAGAAGTGGATTTAAGAGCCATCTGTGGTGCTATTATACTGACAGCCGAGGCTATTGGAGTGAAGGTAGTTCCTTAGGCATATAACTTGTAAATAAATTAATATAGAGAGTATACTTACAATTACGGTTTAACTATTAACCAGCTCTATTGATGTAAAAACGGCAGAAATGCAATAATGAATGTCTCTAGAACGCTACTTTTTCTTATTCTTCTCAAATGCTGCGATATGGGCTTTTGTCTGGTCCACTTGGGTGTGGTCGTGATCATCACATTTGACAGCTTCAAAAGTTACTGAGCCATCGGTATGAAGGGCTTCTTCCACGGTGCACATAGAAACGGATTGTAACCAAGGATCATTAAATACGTCATCGATGTTAATTCTGCAAGCAGGGGCCAATTCCACCATTCTTCCGATTAATTGACGACAGTCTTCAGGCAATGCTAGTAATAATCTTCCCACGCCTACTTCATTGGAGGTATGAGGTTTACCTTGGGAGTTGGGATCAACCTCTTCTTTTATGACTTCGGAAATGTCTGACAAGTCACTAACTCCTTCGTTGTTGGTGAGGGAATTGGTATTGGCCATGTCTGCGGGGGTTTTCTTCAACATTTCACTAATAGGAATCATTTCCCCTCGGCTTGCAAAAAGCTTGAAGCTGTTGTCCAGTAGTTTAGGAACCTTCCAAGGAAACTTCTTCAACATCATACAACAGTAGATAATAGCTGCTGACCAAACATCGACGGGTCTTGGATCATATTTATTAAACACACACACTTCGGGTGCTAAGTAAGGATCCGAACCGACGATTCCTTGGGATTCGATTAATGTTTTGCTGAAAGGATACGAAAAAACTACTGCCGAACCGAAGTCAATAATCTTAACAATACCTCTGGTATCCACCACACAGTTGTCTAGCTTTAAGTCTCTATGAGCCAACCCCATGGTATGCAAATAGTGGACCCCAGAAAGAATCTGCTTGAAACAGCAATTGATCTCCTCTCTGGACATCTTATTGGACATAACAATAGCGAACAAATCATAATCACAATATTCCATAACCTGTAGAATCCGCTCATTTTCATAACAAATTTCAATAGTTTCAATGATATTAGGATGCTTTAACGTAGACCCAATGCAATATTCACCAGTGATCTTTTTGGCGTAATCTCTCTTGGTTTCGTTTTGATATTTGGCTCTGAATTCTTTCACGGCAAACATCTTTTTGTCGCTGATCCGGTTAACCAATTTAACAGCACCACCAGCCCCAGCCCCTAAATTCTCCCCAAATTTACTATACCGCTTTGAAAATGGTAACTGAGATTGGGTGTTGACTAGGTTGGACACAGACCCTCTCCTTTCGTGCTGGTAATTGATTTTGTTTTGCAATGACGATTTAGAAACCGGAGGAAACCCACTGGTATTGCTAAAGCTGCTGCTATAACTACCATTGCCATTTGTAACCGGTGAGTTAGGCTGTGACGAAAACTGATTCTGTGAGCTCCACGACGAGTTTGTGGAGTTAACAGTCAAGTTTTGGGACGTGATCGGAGAATTGGTAGTACTGTTGTTTTGAGATCTTAACGAAGACGACAAATTGGATATAGGAGCCTGTCCATTAGCATTAGGAGAAATAGAATTCTTCTTAAAGAATCTTTTCAAGTTGACCATAGAATTGTGTCTGGATTGACTCGGATACGGTTTATTACTATAGGAGTTCATATTATTCCCAGAGCCCATAAACGAATCATTCGAAGATAACGACGACGGAGAGTCGGGAATAGAATAATCCTGATAGGAGTTATTATAAAACGTTCCTAAATCGGTCGAAGACGAAGGCTTCTTAATAGGTTTGGACTTGCCGCTGAAAAAGTAAGATAACCCCGATTGAGAGTTGTTTCTCTGATTGGACGTAGACAATTGCACCGATTGCGCTTGTGCCTGGGCTTGTGCAACCCTCTGTTTGGAAATGACAAATCTTTGGTCGATTGATGATGAGTTAACCTGAGGAGATTGGATGTGAATAGAAGAAATCGGCTGACCATTAGGTAAATTAGGTATATGGCTACTTCCAACGCTAGCAGGACCCCCGCCGTTAACGGATCCGGTAGCCGTGCCTTCTTGTAAACTTCCCAACGTGTTAAGACTAGAAGAACTATTAACCAGTTGTGACATGTTGTTCTGGCGGCCACCTGGCACCGAATAAGGTATGGAATTGGTCAAACTTTCGCTGTTATTCAAGAACGACGAATGTGACAAAGAGTTGGTTCTCACCACACGAGGACTAGCATTAATAGGAGGCTTTATAGGAATGTCTCTATTAAGGTTGTTAATACTGGTTCCACTAGCGCTAGCAGTGGTATCGGGGCCGTAGGTGGAGGCATTTGGAGCCACACCGGTGGGAATAGTGGCGGGGGATGAGTGATCTTGGGCAGGATTTTGGGAGGCGTCTTCTTGGAATTTGGAATTATTGTTGTTTTTGGAGTCAAACGTGATCCCGTCGCTGTCGTTGGAACTGTGGGAGGTCTTGTTTAATTGATCCTTTAAGGAGCTAGCAGAATGATTATGAGAGTGCTGAGGCGAAGCATGGTTGGAGTTGGATTCATTTAAGAGTCGAGTTAACGAACTGACCGGCATCTTGGTCTTTTCTTCCACGTCAGACGACATCACCATTGGGTTTTATGTGGTTGCACTAATAGGAGGAATCAATTAGGAGAACGGCAATTGAGCGCACTGGTTTTATCCGATTGTCATTGGAAACCAGAGAATTGGGTGCGACACGATAGATAAGATAGCGATGTCTCAAGAGTAGGCGAGAGTGGAAGCAGGAGAGAAGAGCCGAGTTATATGGCGAAGGAGGGAATGAGGATAAATAGGGATATATGTATATATAGGGCATATATAAAGAAAACCCACGTGATTTGGTAGTTAGTTCTGTGGAAGATTGTGAGTAATTATATAGGCATGAATAAGGGTTGTCTGCTATACCGAAGTTCCTTGATTTTTGTGCACATTACTGCAACTCAACTTTTTATTTGTTGTTTCTGCTTCAGTTGTTTCATGTTGCTCCATGCTGTTTCATTTGGTGTGTTCTTTGTTGCTTCATTTAGTATGCTCTTTGTTGCTTCATTTAGTATGCTCTTTGTTGCTTCATTTAGTATGCTCTTTGTTTCCTAGGTGTTCCCCTTCTTCCACTTACTCTAACTCCCAGGAAACAACGGCATATCTGGATTGATTTGATTTCTTAAATACCCCAATTTGGCATCTAACTCATCCACTGTATCGGGCCTTTGATGAAGATCTCTTTTCCTCTTTAGCTCTTGTAAATGTCTTTCCTTTGCTTCTTTGATTCTTTGATCCTTGGGTTTCTTCGATTCTTGTAACTTCTCTTGTTTCTTTCTTTCTATGGCACTCTGCTTTTCCAATCTGGCGATAATGATCTCAGTTTGTTCAAAGATCTTCTTTTGCAATTGTTCATCCTTGAATTCTTTTCTACTGGGTTGAATGATTTTGCATTCCTGAACAAACTGCCCTCCATCCATTTGTAAGAAAATGGGAGCCCACAATCCATACAAGAACGATTGCTGTCCCTCATAGCCGTTTTTAAAGAATAAATACCACACAGGGAACAATAGTAAGTATAAAACTAATCCCCAAATCGTCCCCATAGATAAGAACCTCCTAGTAGACGGAGTTCTCATCATTCCCGGATTTATCATATTAATCTTGATATTACATGGCATGTTATCCTTTCTCTCATATTGGTTACATCTTCTTTGATACTCTTTGGCAAATAGCCCCAATAATAACTTGGATGTTCCATACACCTTATAAGACTTATTTGGCTCATACCGTTTGTTCTCATTTAATAAATCTTTCAAATCAATGTTCCCTAAAGCTTGACTTGCACATGTTGCTATCAACACCCGAACATCTCGATCTGGAGGCTGTGACCTTAATGATGGCCCTAAAAGTGTAAGCAAGTGATAATGGCTTAGATAATTAATCCCCATTTGTTTCTCTATACCTTCTTCTGTGATTTGTCTAGCCTTCCCTACAGGCATCGTGTCAGCTGCCAAGCAGATAATTCCGTCCAACCTTCTAGGGGGCTTATTATCCAACCACCTTGTGGCAAACTTCCGAATGGAATACAACGAGTTTAAATTACATTCTTCGGCGTAAATCATGAAGTTCCCGGTGGATTCTCTTAAATCATCCACATACTCTATTAGCCAGGTATCCTCAATAGACCGGACCAATAGGATAATCTGGGCCCCTTTGCTGGCCAATTCTCGGGCGATATCGGCCCCAACTCCTGAGGTACCACCGGTAATCATGTAAACCTTTCCATGCATGTCTCTTTCCCAAGTATTCATAGAGCCCCGGAAATAATACTTAGTGAGGCCGAGACCCAAGACGATGGGCCCATAGTTTCTGATATGGTCCCATCCGGGTATGGTCTCCTCCACCCCGTACTGAATCACGTTCTGGAGAATATCAATGGGCATTTAAAGATATAAAGACTGAAATTTGTGGCCACTATACCGCGCGACACGAAATCCAGTGCGACCTCATCAGGGGCGACATTCGCGCGACATCAACCTCATCGCATCTCTGGTGAATCTCATCTCATCTACCATCCAACAAGAGCTTGATTAATGGAAGAAGCAGTTTACTTTGTGGGTCTTGGAAACCCCACAGATAAACAGTCGCAAGAGGCATTTGCTCATACCAGTTCAATTCACAACTCCAAAACTCTTCAGAGTTTCCGTCAAGCTGACTGTCATAGAAATGGCTCTGCTCTCACAGGAATCGGTCCTGGCGAAAGAGCCTTTGTTGCTAGTAGGGACAAAGCTTTGATTCATGTATATCTGTGGGGAAAGGAAAGTATAGAACAGCGGTTACCTGTCCCCGAGCCGTTGAACTGCTTGGAACTTGTCAACATGAATAAACCGGTGACAATAGGCGCAGCCACGACATTACCAAACTATAGGACTCCATGGTTATTGGTAGGAGGTTCTAAGACTGGGAAGCTTTATGTGTGGGAATTGATGTCAGGGAACTTGATATTTGTTAAAGATGTTCATTATCAGTCCATTAATGTTATAAAAGTCAGTAAATGTGGGAGTTTCATTGCAACTACTAGTGATGATTCCAGATGTTTAATATTTAAAACCATTGATTTGATATCGATTTATGATAGTAATACCGATGGCTCAGCTGTCAAGCCATACATGGCCATAACAGATCATACTTTACCGGTCACAGACATGATCATTAGCGATGGTATAATTAATGATTTGACGGTATGTACTGTTTCTAAAGACAGCACTTTAAGAGTTTATAACTTGATAACCAAGAGTTTGTTATTGACGTTTATATTGCCTCACCCTATAGAATGTGTGGCTAAGGATCCTAGCAACAGGTACTTCTATGCGGGGATGACCAATGGGATAATAAGAGCAGTTGGTTTATATAAACAGGAGAATTTCGTGCTACAAAAGGTGGGGAATATGGGCGATATTATAACCTTAGATTCAGATGCAAGCTTACAACAGTCCATAGTGATTCATCAGCCTAATAGTATCACCCAGCTTGAAGTATCTTTGGACGGCATGAGTTTAATTAGTGGTGATACTCAAGGTAACGTGTACGTGAGTGATATAGTGTCCAAACAAATAGTGAAAAATTTCAAACTTCCTACGGCCGTTAGTAATATTGAAGTGAAGCATTTCAGCCTGGGGTTGCATAGTACTGTGACTATCACCGAGAAAAACAAGAGATTGATTCCTCCCTTAAAGAGAGTGTTGGCAGATTCAAACAAGCAAATAGAACATGAATTATTCCTAGAAATCCCTTGCGCACCAAACGACACAGACTTGGAGTTTGACCAATGGCTCAATGAAAAGGCTAACGAAGAAATGGTAATAAGAGCCGAAGCCAATCAGCTGGCACCTGTAAATGTTTCTGGTGATAGCGACAAATTGGCGAAATTGTCCAACGCTTACACAGAATTGAAACAGAAATACGATAAGTTATTAGCGGACCATAAGGAGGTGCTCAATGGTAAATAAGCTACAATACGTTATTAAAATACAAGAATATCCATTAATCTATGTGTAATATAAAAGAACGTCGTAATCCATAAATACATAAAATGCTTCATAATGTCTCATTTAGGGGCCCTGGGCTGTTCATATTTGGAAAGAATCTGCCTATTTGGCTTCGTATGTCCTTCTTTATGCTTTTTGGTTTCAAATCCCATTAAACTAATCATATTTGGATTCCCTGGGATATCATTTGTTAAGATCCGGTTTTTTGTCCTGGTCCTTCCTCTATCATCTATTTCACCCTCCTTATCAAGAGATTGGACCGGATTGTCGCTATAACTGCTGCTGTTACTACCTTTACTTCTGTAACCGCTAGACCTAATTCCGCTATTGTCACTATTACTACTATCTATATTAGTGTTAATATTCTTATTCAAGCCAGATCTTCGGAGCTTAGGCAACGGTTTCGACTCCGGAACCGGACTGGGCCTTATAGTGACATCTCTTCTCTTTCGATCCGGCAGTGGCAGGGTCAGAATAGAAGGAGATCTTGATCTGGATGGGGATTTGGATCCCGTTACTGAAGTCTTTGTTGGCAGAATTTCGGGAATTCCAGAAGTATCACTTGCTCCGGGAGATGGTGTAGAGGTTTCTAACAGGGTTGAGTTCGTCATAACATCTACTTCAGCCGCCACCATGTGGTCCCTACTCATTGATAGATAAGGATTGTTTATTTGTAGTAATTGATGATACGCTCGGTCCTGCAGAAAAGCTCATCTCAAAAGTCGCTGCGCAAAAAAACTTTGGCTGGAGAAACTACTTATACAAAGATGGAGGAGAAGTTAACGAAGAAACAAAGAAAGGCATTAGAGTTTAGAAACAAGATCGAGAAGAGGGAAAAGCTCCCTGAAGAGCAAACGAAATCTAAAAAGAGAAAGGCTGAAAGTGAGTCAGCTGAAGATGAGAAGACTGGAGATGAGCAGACAGAGCCAAAGACAGAAGGAGATGAAGCACCAAAGAAAAAGAGAAAAACTAGAAGAGGTAAGAAAGGTAAAGGGGTGAATGGAGGTAAGGGTCCAAGATTCCTCCTTTTTGTGGGGAACTTGCCTTACGACATCTCTGAGACCGAGCTATCAGCTCACTTCAAGAATTCCAATCCAGATCGAATGAGAATTAGAAAAGATAAAGGAATAGCGTTTTTAGAATTTGATAATGATACCAAGGAGATTCAAAGTAAGATGGAATTGGCGCTAAGAATGCATCACTCTACCATGAGAAATCGGAAAATCAATGTAGAATTAACTGTGGGAGGAGGAGGAAACTCTGAAGCCAGGAAACTCAAATTACAAGAAAAGAATTCCAAATTACTTACAGAAAGACGGGAGAGAGTCCAAGACGACAAGAAGAAGAAGCCTACTAAGGATCAGGAAAACAGTGGCATGCATCCGTCTCGGATGAATTTACTTAATAAATAAAGCAATAGCTACATGAGGTTTAATAAATCCTATGTAAATATGTACATTATAGTCAATAACACAGGAGAAATATGTATTAATACATCTATTAAATGCCTTAGTAGAAAAATACAGTCAGTGATGAAGTAAACGGCAAAACAATGGGAAAAAAATATCTTATAAAATAGTACACTTTCTGGATTTTTTAACTGGTTTTTTTCTTTGATTGGAATGATTATTAGAACCGGTAGGTTTGGAGGAATTGTGATTGGATTGAGAAGGAGATTCTTTACTAGGAGGATCTAACACTGCTCTTATAGCAAAATCAAAGATTTCTTTAACTCCGAGTTGAGTGGCAGCAGAACATTCTAAATATTTCACTGCTCCCAATTCTTTGGCTAATTTATTCCCTTGCTCCAAAGTGATAGGTTTGGCGTTTTTACTGTGTAAATCGTCTAATACATGAGGGTCATCTCTTAAATCGGCCTTGGTTCCGATTACCAACACCAAAATATCTTTAGGAGAATGATGTAAAATTTCTGGTATCCATTTGGATTTAACGTTATGGAAAGAATCGGGACTTACAACCGAAAAACAGCATAAAAAGATTTCAGTCTGGGGATAACTTAAAGGTCTTAATCTATCGTACTCACTTTGTCCAGCGGTATCCCAAAGTCCCAACTTAATAGGTTCTCCATCAATCATCACTGACGCAGAGTAGTTATCAAATACTGTAGGAATATAATCATTAGGAAATGTGTTGGTGGTGTAGCTAATCAATAAACAAGTTTTTCCTACTCCACCATCTCCTACCACAACCGCTTTAATACTCCTCATTTGTTGTAATCAAAAATTAAATAAATGTGAAAGAAGAAGTTAAAGAGATTTTTCCAACATTGAATGGTTGCAGGTCCAGCCCCTTTGAAAAAGTCGCATTCACTGCTGGTTTACTAGTGAGTTTATGGGTGTGGCACGACAGGCTTAAAGGTGAAGGACTGCGTTAACATTGGGTAGGATAAAGCTAGGAATGGATTCATTTCTTTTGGATAGGATGGTGCAATAGAGTCGATTGTGAGTATATGGTCGAGCGACTTGGCCAAGAGAAGGCGATTATCGTAGATTTTAGAGCTCCTTGATAGCATTATAGTATAAATATATTTCACGATTTATGTCGCATGTCGCTCAAATATGGTGATGTTTCAACCGTTCATTTGATGCACACGATATTATACGAGGAAGGGGGTTGGGTTATGATTTATTGCAAGTTGAAGTGACTCCTTTCATATAGGTGTCTTATTGTTTACCATAAACTCATAGCCACAATAACCAACACAACTAGACCACAAGAATAGTTACTACCTTAAATTCTAGACTTCCTAATTAGGCATTCTATACAGCAGCCTCATCCATAGCCAAGCTTTGATACTTGCGCGAGGAAAAAGTTCAACACTTATCATTATCACTTACTAGATACTTATTAACAAACATGAAGTGGATGGCTTATAAAGATATGTTGCCCATTGGGACTGGGTTGATCATTGTGTCAGCTTCATTTGGACTTGGCGCCATTTACGGTAATCTTCCCTATGATTATGAAACTTTATGGAATCCTGTCTTTGATGCTAAAGCATTTGATCAATCCTTTGAACACTATTTAAAGTGGGCCAATGCTCCTAAAGGAGTCCATTATGTAATCCACTTTTTCATGGGTCTTGGGTTATTAGGAACCTTAATTAAAATTTATAAACCATCGGAAGATACCAAGTATTTTGAATATGGGACTTTGGGGTTATTGATGATTGCCATTATTATTTATTTAACTAACTTAAGAACTGGGATCAACAGTTGTTTTCATAATAATTTTGGAGATGTGTCAAGAGAAACTGGGATTAATGTAATGGCTGCCTCCCAGTTCATGGCCGTTATTATTTTAGTCGGGGTTATTGTGTTACAAGCAGGATTGTATTACGCTGAATGGTATGATAATCAATTGAAAATTGAATTTTTCGAGAAGAATCCTGATTATAAAGAAGTCAATGGAATGGCGGTCAAGATTGAAGACAAAGAGAAGATTGAAGAAGCTAGTTCTTCGGCCGTAGAAGAAAAAGGTGGTAAGAAGAAGAAGACCAAGAAGAAGGATTAGTTTCTATTTGCCACGATACTGACTACTACTGACTACACAGATCTTTTGATTATATAGTACACAATATATAACTTTGAATTTTCAGTGATGTACAGTAGGTAACAATTAAGACACTGGCGTTCTGACTTTGTCTTCACAATCCCCCAGTGATATTTCCTTTAATGCTGTATTACCATGAATGGTTTATTCTCATACTTCCTCATCCTTTCTCATACTTAACTCTCATACTTAATTCTCATACATTCTCACATCAAAGTGCGCGATCTCGACCAATTAAAATTTTGTCAAACTTCATTACTATATAAACAAGAATGGCAGTTGATGATCAGATTTGGGGTGAATACCCTGCCTATTACAAACAGCCTCTTAGAGTATGTATTATCCTGATTGATTCTGAATGAATAATTTTGCTTGAAGTGGGCTATTTGATGTTCTGGAGTCCTCCATAGTTTGAGTCTATGCAGAGTATATTCAGAGTATATTGGACTAGTTTTCAAGGAAAAGAACAATTTGTGTTCTCCTTTTAGACATGACCCTTATATATACAATTGTCAAGCTGTAAACATACTTTGGTATGGTTTTTGGGCGGTAATTTCTTGACTAGAACATAGATTACATGAATTACTTCTAATTAGGAAACGGCCAGAATTTAGACGAACCTACAAATAATGGCATTATGGACTATTCCTAGTTATTCATTCGTTACTAAACTCGTACTAACAACTTGTAGTGGTTACGTTATCATGCTCATACTAAACCACACTTCTTCTGGTCCATAGCTATTGGAATTTCAGGGCCAGCTTTATTATTGGCCACTCCTTTAAGAAGAAAACTTCTTTATGCAGACCATGAACCTATTCCTCATAGTTACCCTTTACCAAATAGACCAAGAGACAAAAACTTGACTGGTTATGATGATTAAGTAGCATATACACTAGAACAGTAATATACAATAGTTTATCAGAAAACATGATAAGAACCGTAGAGAAGCTACATAAGAGAAGATTATATTCTCCTACAATGACTACATCGATAGACACACCACGATACACCACGATACACCACATATAATGTTACTTGAGAGTATACTCTTTTGTGCTCTCATAGTTAACACTCTCATAGTTAACACTCTCAGTTATCGCAGTGCGCTGAAAAAGTGAAAAATTTTTACTAACTATCAGTAAATATGATCCGGTTTGGTTTTAGTAGACTCAGTATAAGGCAGTTTCAGACAGGGTTGATACGCCACAACAACTTGATTGGTGAACTTACCAAAAGTGATGTTCCAGCCTCCGCAGACGTTCTTAAACAAGCGCAGGAGCTGGAAGGAGAAGTCGATAAACGAGCTATAAGCCCTAAAGATGACGTCGATTTACAAGAATATTATAGAAACCAAGTCAAGCAGCATCAAATAACCAGTGAAAAATACATAACGCCATTAAAAAGAGAATTGTTCCAAGCCAATGTGTTGAAAAACGGCTTTTTTAAGAACCATCAAATCTTGACCAAAGACAACAAACACTATAAATTAAGCTTGACCGAAAAGGAGATCGATTTACTTGAACCTACCATCTATTTAAAATCCTTAAGAATAAAGTCGTCGATGAAAAAGGCCACCGTGGTCAACCGGTTTGTTAGAGGCAGTAATGTTCAAGCCGCCATCAATCAGTTACATTTTAATCCTAAGAAAATGGCTACCGAATTAGAAAAACTCTTGAAGCAAGGATTACAGCAAGCCAAGGAATTGGGCTACAATCAAGACGAAATGTACATACAAAGTCTATGGACCGGAAGTGATGGAGACTGGCAAAAACGGTTAGATCCTAAATCCCGAGGCAGAATGGGGATTATCCATCATAGATACATTCATTTGAAAGTCATATTAAAGACTGACGTTACCAAAAAGAGATTACAATACGAGGCCCAGCTTAAACAAGAGGCCTCCCGCCCTAAACTAGGGTTAAATTCTGAACCCTTGAACTTCAGGAATGTCCCCTATTATAAATGGTAAAAGGACTTACTACTGGGACGCAGTGAGTCTTGTAAATAGTGCTAAAAATGTCTCTCAGTCTCACAAAAATGTCTTTTAGTGCAAATTGATAAAAGGAGGAAAGGGATATAAATTACTGCATTTCCCGAATCCGATTTTAAAATTGGTTTTTTCTTTTATAACTTGGAACGTATATATATAGACGGATATTTACCAGTTTATATATATATATATGTGTAGCATATATAGCCTAAAGAATAGTTGAGGTGCTAATATTTGCTGTAGCGTAGCATATAAAACATAACGCAAACTAATTGAAAATGGGATTACAGTATACCAATTTCTTTGAAGGCAGTGACTACGAATGTACTGATACCCAAATCATTATTTGTAAGGAATGCTCGTCACATTTATGTCTTTCTAGTTTAATTATTAGTGATTCTTTTAGTGGCAGTTCTGGCCCCGCATATTTGGTAGATAAGATTATTAACTATATACTGGATGATAAGGTAGAAGAGACACAAATGAAGACAGGAGTTTATCTTATTAAGAAGGTGAAATGTCATCAATGTTTAACCACTTTAGGCTGGACTTATAAGAAATCATTTACTTACAGAGAGGCTTACAAAGAGGGCAAGTTTGTCATTGAAAAGGCATATTTAAAGATCATTAATAATAATTCCTCAACCAACAGTTTGAGACAATTGGCTAAACAAAATTATAGAAGAAGATTAAGTTCCAATTCCACGGCCAACAGTTGCGAATTGGATGAAGATTTCAAGTTTAATGATGCCAATTTGAAGTATTTGAATCGGTTGAAACTACATAGTGTTAAGGATTTGGGGGATCATGATGATGATAATGTCCTTGTGGACTTATAAATGGGGGTTATGGTTGGATACATGTTTTTATTTATTAGAATGGGCTGGAGGCATACGGAACCGCCTGGTGTATAGGGTAATATATAATTAATCTACTACGATGCTACGAATTAACATCCCCTCTGGTACGACCCTACAATCCTCTACTACGGCCCTACAATTCTCTACTACGACCCTACAATCCTCTAGTCATTGCTCGGAAATAAGAATTCCCCATTTGTTCTGGACACTATGTGCTCAGACAAACCACCCAACTACTTGTTAGAGTGACTGAAACCTTGAGGGGTTGCAGCTGGTTTCTTTTTCTATCTTTGCTATTGGTGGTTGTAACATTAGGGCGAAGGGCTGCTGCCCCTGTGTAATCTGAATGTCGCAGGTGAATGTTGCCAGATTATCCCGATATGGGGGAGGTCACCATCACGGCTGTGACACATGGTGGAGATTTGGAAAAGTAAATGACTCACTGACTTACAACAAGGTCCACTGACTTAAAATCGGATCTTCTAAAATGGGGCCGTTGAGTCACGAGACGTTGTCATCACTGTAAGCAGTGTTGTTAGTTAAGCCATGTCACCCCCCTTTGCGGGAGGAAATCCCGGTACTTGCGACACTACTTTCTCACAAAATGATTGCAAAAAAATTGCAACCAAAATGCAGCCAAATGCAACCAAATGCAGCAGACTGTGAAGAAAAGATATATAGGAATGTCTATTAAGTGATACAATAGTATACAGGAGGCCCTATGCTTTGGGAGTCAATCTGATATATAGGAGTACATAAGCTGAAGGATCGTTCAAAGCTTGGAATTCATTAATCTTATTAATATATTCGTCATCATAAGTAGACCAACTTTGGTCTGGTTGTAAGCAATGGGAGATATAATGTCCTGACAGGATGGATCTTCCTTCATGGCTTATAATGGCAATTAATTTGTACTTAACTGAAGTGTTCTCTTGGGATGCAAATTTGCTCAAGTCCAAATAATTGGAATACTTTATCAGTTGTTTAACCTTGAGGGATTGGGATCCGTTAAATTTGAATCTTTTCAAATGAATAGTTAAGACTTCAGGGAATCGGTCGATAGTACTAAATTTCGTGGCGTTATTGTTTTTCTTACAAGCTTCACAGTAATATCCGTTTTTCTCCTTGTCTATTCTAATTAATTCACTACTAAAATAATCTTCAATAGACCTTTTGATAGTGAATTTTTTTAATTTCTTACTTCTCTTGTTGAATCCTAAGGATAAATCGTAAAATTCCTGTTTCGTTTCACTCTTATTTTTGCAGTTTTCACATATAACTGTTTGATTTAACAAACCGCCAAATATATCGTAAATTATGGATTTATTCAATTTAACTCCTTTGGGAGTAGAATCTTCTTGTAATCTTGACATTAAGCTCATGAAATATTCATGACTATCCTCTTGTTGCCATTCTGACATCATACAATTTATGTCTTCTAACCTATGAATAATCTTCTTGGGGTGGATGAACTTTCTTTTCCCGTCCAAATTCCATAGTCTGTTACACAACTCTGCCAAAACATGTGTCACAGATCTAGGCGGCAACGTGCTGTTATATTTGCCGTGATGAACGTCTACCAAATAGTTTGTGATTGCAGGAATATGTATCATGGATTGGATGGCAGTATTCATGTAGCATGTAACTCCTTGGTTCAACAACCCAATGGGTTTATGTTCTATCAAAGCTTTGCTCCAGCTTTTATTGATTCTAGTTGATCCGTTGGTTCCTCTGTCTGTGGATAACTCGTTGAGATGATAATAATCGTCCAAATTTTCATCATTATCAGACTCCACATCCAATTCTTGTTCTTGAGTGGAGTCTTCCGTCTTTTCTGGCTTAACGTTTTCCTGTTCTGACGTAAGTTCTGAAGCTTGCTCCGACCCTACAAACCTGCTGGTAGCTGTAAGTTTAGGAGAAAACTCGGCCTCGTCACGTTTTAAGTCTGCCTTCAAAGTCTGTAAGTCTTCTGGCTCCTCAGATAAAGATTCAGATTCAGATTTTTCTGACTTGTCAGCCTTATAATCAGAGTCTGAGGAGCTACTGCTGGACTGATACTCAGTGGCAGATTGAAAATTGTCATTATCACTTATTTCATCTCCTAAGTCTTCTTCTGGTTGTGCTTGTTCCTCTTCTGGTTCTTCTTCACTATCGTCTAACTGGGCCAACTTTCTCTTCTTGGGGATATTAGCCCCGTACTTTTTCCCCGTATAAGCAGCTACAGCCTCGGCCATGGATTTTGGTTTCCGCTTCTCTTTCTGATCAGATCTTTTGGGAGACGAATTATTTAACTTCTGCATTTTAGGGCCCGAATCACCAGCGGCCCCGGCTTTATTCTTATTAGATAACACTATCAACTTTTCGTTATCTAACTGTTCCACTGGCTCGATTTTGTTGCTCTGAATAAAACTCAAGGGGTTTGACAAGATCCTATCTAGAAACGGGTTGATACCGGACTTTTTCCTTTTATTTAAGTACATGTTGGTAGAGGGTATGGAGCTGAGGATCTGAAGAGTTTATAACGGTGTGGAGCCGATAACTTGGAAGAAATCGATGATGTTAAAATTCAGACAATGTCTGTAGTAATCGTAGACTTGGGTTATCAACTTTTGGTGGGGTCCAAAACGTGATGTGGGAAGATACAGCGGGTTTCTTAATATGCCACTAACTATTTGCAGACCTTTATCTTTTTTTCTCTTCTCGCGGAAGACGATGGGATTGTCGTTTTCGTTTCTTTTTTTGTTCGGGGGCAACCGTGCGGCTCCAGAACGCGCTGGCCCATAGAAGAAATGGCCCGCGACTGGCACGGCAAATAGACGGACATGGGGCCAGGAACGGGAGGACCCTGGTACAAGCTATATACAAGTTTATTTTATTAAGGGGCATGTATTAAGGTTATTTGAAGAGCTTTTGTTGAATATCGTATTTGATCAAATCCTTTAGTTCGTTACTGGATAAGTCGTTACATAGCTGGGCCAATTGACTGCTCCGGGTAGACGTGGTCGTGTTCGCACTGATATTCCGTTTAGATCGTTTTGGTCGAAGGGTTCCAATGTCTGTGGATGGAGCGTAGCTGGCTCTGTGGGGGTCATTAGTAGGTTCATTATCGTTATCATTATTCTCCTCTTCTTCTTCGTCCTCATCGTCTTCATCGTCGTCGTCATCTTCATCGTCGTCGTCATCATCGTCATCGTCGTCGTCGTCGTCGTCGTCGTCGTCGTCGTCATCTTCTTCTTCCTCTTTCTGCTGATGCTCTCGAATGATCTCTCGGTTACTCGATCTTTTCAAGTCTAAACTGCTGGATAATGGGCTATAGGCATTCAGCTGATTCAAGTCACTTTCGGTGATACTTCGAGGTACGGCACTGATGACATCACCGCCACTGCGACTTCTATTTAGCATATTGGTGAAGATACAGTTAAATGAATATGTTAAGAAGCTCATGTTGGAATTGTCAAAAGCATACTTTCGAGTTGACGATAAGCTAGCCAAAAGTAGTTGACGGATTTTATTGATAGTCTTGTCCTTATTAAATCCTTCCGTGTTCATTATTTCCTCGTTATTTATCAACTCATTGATCCAGGTTTCTTTGTTAATCAACTTAATCAAGTCCATTTCAAACTCCGATTGAAAGATCTCTATATCCAAAGAATAATACTTATTGGCATAGATTCCAAATTTCTCTGTACTATCTGAGGTTTTTGACTCTTGTTTATAATCATCGGGGTATGTTCTGAAAGCGCCGATTTCTATCTTTCCAAGTTTTAAACTCTTTATAGGATCCACCACAATTGCCACATAAGGATCCTGAAAGTTTTGATTCAAGCTTTGAGTCGCAATATCTATCCCACTCAAGTAGCACCCGTAACCGGGGTGGGAATGATACCATCCTACAATATTCTCCTTTGCCTTTATCAACTTATGTTGTTGCAAGTATGAGACCATATATTCATATCCTTCCAGTTGAGCATTAACTCTGGTTTCCGTCCCTTCTACGGGTAATGCGTACACGTCATTAATGATTATTCTATGATCGTGGATTTTCCCTACTAACATCCCCATAATTTCCACATTACCTCCTTCAATGGCGTGTCTTCCCATCTTAATTATAGCCAAAGATGAGATTTTGATTCCAGTGAAATATTTAACATCTTGCTTCCAGGGCCGACTTTTCATGAGCTCTTCATCGTTGCTCATATCGTTATAAAACTCTCCTTGTTTGTCGTTGAGCACCCGGTCCACCTCATTGGTCTTGACGAACTTGCACAACTCATTCAAATCTACCTGCTTCATGATATCTTATTTATTCACTACACTTTTTTTTACGTAACGCGCACTTATCACTTCTTATAGTAGCCAAATTCCACGCTATTAGTTGAACCGATAGAAGTATCGATGGACTTGTCACTTATGTGATGACTGCTTCCGCTATCTAAGGTACTAGCCAAGGTGCTGGGATCAGTAGCGCTGTAGTTTCCTGACTTGGATTTGGATTTAGCTCTGGAACTAGTCCGAGACCCGGAGGTAGCGTAAGTTGATTCGGTTTTGGTGGAGGCTTCGTATGCATTCTTATAGTAATCCCCGAAATTATTGTAGTCATAGTAATTCTCTGGTAACCTATGAAGTGCTGGATTAAACATTTCATACAAATAGGGAGGTACGTTCTCAGGGGAGCTGCTGCTAACATTTGAGCTAGGGCCAGAATTGCCAGGAATGTAATAATAAAAGGGGTATTCATGATAGTTGTAGTTATAGAAGTTTCTTCTGCCATTAGCCTTTTTAATACTATTGATCGGTGGTGGTGCCAAAATGTTTTGTCTGGGAGAAGGTTTCAGGAAATTTGAATTGGCAGAGTTTTTACCACTATAATTTCTTGAAAATCCCATGGGTCTGCCACCTCTTTTATTATAGTAATTAGTCTTATGATTGAAAAACTTGGATTCCTTGTATTCGGTATTTGAATTATTATGATATTCCTTGTATTGGACGTGGATGGTTTTATCTCTAAAGATGGAATGATTTTCGATTTCAACAGCTCTGGCAGCACTAATTTCTTCCTCGTATTCAATAAAGGCAAAGTTGTCTAATTTAAAAACACTCGGACCATTTGGTGGTCTGTTTTCTTTATCCTGAAACCCATTGTTTCTATCAATCAACTTAAGATCTTTGATTTTACCATGTCTACCAAATCTTTGTCTTAAGTCCTCTTCGGTGACTTCTGGCTTCAAATGGCCAACAAATACAGACAAATTGTCGAATTTCCCTACTTTTTGAGCAGACAAGTTATGTTTAACATCTTCAATCCCCTTTTTAGTGTCAGATTCTTCAATATTTTTAGCCCATTCTACATATAACTTGGGATTATTAGAGAGATTAGCATATGCTCGAATGGCATCATCTCTATACATGAATTTCACAAACCAAAACCTCGATTCTTCAAAATGGGTTCTAATATTCCCAAATTTACTGGCGGGATAGAGACTTTCAATAATGCCAAAATCAACAAATGATTCTTTAACAGACGTCGAGTTATAATTCTTCTCAAAGTTAATGAATAAAGTTCGATTAACTTTGGCGGCTTCACACCTTAAATGGCGCCCATCTAATAAACTATCATGACCTTTCTTAATAGCCATTTGACAATCCTCATCATTAGTATACTGAACAAAAGCATAGGGTCTATTGAATGTGTCTCTCAACACTTTAACACTCGTGATTTGTCCGTACACTTTGAAATGATCCGTAACAGATGTTATAAGTTCCTCATCCGATTTACTATATACTAAGCTGGCCACAAATAAACAACTAGAGGGTTTATGTTTTACAGGTGTTTCGGAGTCCTCTGCTGGTCCCGTTAAATTAATACTTACATGATCTGATTCATCGCTGGCTTCTGTACCAGTATCACTTTGTTTACAATCTTCTGTGAGATCTATATCTTCACCTTTCTCAGACTCATGTTCATGTCCAGAGTTACAAGAGGATTTAGGTTGTTGCATATCCTACGTTCTATATAACTATATATTCTTTGGAATTTTTGCAATTTTAGCACAAGCCGAAAAAAAAAAAGAGTCTTGTACAACATTCACAAATGAGGAATTGTATGGGGTTTATATAGTTTTGTGCGAATTTAGCCGCCCATAGAAATTGCTGCAAAAAAATGAGACTGCAAAACTATACGTCACTCAATAACAAACTCTAAAGAATGAACTTGTCTGGATCTTCTAGAAGCTTACAAGTGTGTTTAGGTATCATCAGTTTGATTCTCTCTTCACTTTCAGTCAAACTGAACCAGTCGATTAATGGTGCTGTAGCCGAATTGAATCAGTTGCTTAACTCTGAAACCTCTTACAACGTCAGCACGCCCCAAACGGCAAATATTATGTCTATTGTCTCCAGTGGACTTACCTTAATTGACAAGGGGACACTATTGGTTAATAATCAGATTTCCAAGATCAGAAGTACACAAAAAGTCACCTTTTATAAGAGGAATAGATACAATATGTTTAGCAGTAGGATGGTTAGTGGGGCTATTCCTTTTGGCACTTTAACTCATTTGACAGGAATTATGGGAACCGAAACGGTAGAAAATGCTATGTGGTTTGCATCCACTGTGCTTGGATTGGTTAATACTGGGGACTGGAATTGTGACGATGCTAATTCATTGGTGGGTAATTATAATCTCACGGCTGATACTTTGGATAACTTTGAACAGTTCATTACCAGTGAAGTTCTGAATAGATCGGTTAGCGCTTTTGTTAAGAGAGTGGAATCAATTGAAGAGTCTCAGGCTATTTCTTCTAAGGCACAGATGTTGTTGAAGATGAGTAGTAATTGTAAGTTGAATAAGGCAAGTACTGGGATCTCTATAGTGAATTACTTTATATATATATTGACTAGCGGGCTCGTTATTCATTCCTTATTGATATTCCGAGCTCAGTTTCAAGCTTTGGAGGGATTGGTGGAGCTCACTTACGATACTCCGTTTGAGTTTCCCAAGGTAAAGAAGAAGGAGATCTCGGTGAAAGAAATTGAAGAAGAGTTGATAGAACCGAAGCAAGAAGCATGATATCAAGGTTGCACTGTAAAAATAGCGAGAAAGATTAGTATGTGGCTATGGAAGAAATTTGCAATGAAGTACTTGTAAGCAGACAAGTTTAACTAATTATATCAACTTAAGTAGCAGAAAATTGAACATAAAATCATAAATCCCCAAGCGCCAAATCTCTGAGAGCTAGCAGCGTTCAAAGAAACTTCAAGCGGAACATCAAAAGGAACTACACATTGGGGAGTTTCTGTCACTGTTGTTGTAGAAACAATTGGTTCGGAAGAATCTGTCACTTTAGGGCCTGGTGTGGTTTCTGGTCTATCGGCTGGCGTTGGTATAGTCGCTGGGAATCCAACTGGAATGGTGGTAACAGGAATGGTAGTATCAGGTACGGTAGTAATAGGAACAGGTGGTGGATTATCAGGAGTGGTATCAGTGGCCATTTGTTCCGAGGTCTGGACGCAGGTTATCATCGAACCAGTAGAAACCACAGGTTCGACATTATAGAAGATTCGATAATATGTGGTCAAGTGGGAAACCACCAAATCATTAATGGATGAAGAAACAATTGGAATCGACAACGTATTAATCTCTGTTTTATAAATTGTAGCAGAAGTGGAAGCGTTTCTAAATACCATTCGTGTGAACACAGGAGTTATCTTGGTAGTGACCGACAACGAGAAGGACGAGACCGTGTGAGTTGCCTTAGCGGTTTCCACGCTAGTTGTTACCAGGGTAGATGTAGTAGAAGAAGTAATGAACCATGTTGAACCTGTAGGAATAGGGAAGCAGACAGTAGAAGGGACAGTTGGTGTAAGGGAAGTAGGCTCAATAGGCTCAGTAGGCTCAATAGGCTCAGTTGGCTCAATTGGCTCAGTTGGCTCAGTAGGCTCAGTTGGCTCAGTTGGCTCAGTTGGCTCAGTTGGCTCAGTTGGCTCAGTAGGCTCAGTAGGCTCAGTTGGCTCAGTAGGCTCAGTTGGCTCAGTAGGCTCAGTTGGCTCAGTAGGCTCAGTTGGCTCAGTAGTTATAGAACTTGGAGTGGTTGCTGTTTCATCTTCAAACGGATTCGTAAACAACGGTGGAATTATGGTAGTTCCTACAGTAGTCACATCTTGACAATCAGGACAGTCATAGAAGGCATTATTGATCTACAAAGTTAGTAAACTTAGCAAAGCTAAAGAGCTGTGTAATTCATACTCTCTCTGCAGCTAAAGCTGTGGAAATACAAGCAAGAACAAAGATCATCAAAGAAGGAAGAAGAGAAATGTAAGGAATATATAGACAACCTCACTTAAATAGCCTTAACAGTTGAAGAAACTTCAAAATAGAGAGATGTATCACCTAATGGTGTATAAGGGATCACCTGAATGTACCACTCAAGTGATGGACTTGAAGAGTGTATCACACAAAGGATCTATCACTCAAAGGATCTATCACTTAAAGGATCTATCACATAAAGGATACAACTTAAAGGATCTATCACTCAAAGGATACAACTTAAAGGATCTCTCACTTAAAGGATCTATCACTTAGAGTATCTCAGAGATCTATCACTCAAAGGATACAACTTAAAGGATCTCTCACTTAAAGGATCTATCACTTAGAGTATCCCAGGGATCTATCACTTAAAGGATCTCTCACTTAAAGGATCTATCACTTAAAGGATCTATCACTTAGAGTATCCCAGAGATCTATCACCTTAATGTCGTATCAGTTAAAGTGTATCATGATACGCTCTTAATCACTTAAGCCCGATGAAGTCGTGCCCCTCCCATTGATAACGGTTCTCGATACTAACATACTCCGAAGCCATAGCCCTAGTTGGCCCAACAATCAAACCCAACTATCTTGGTTCAAAGGTATTGGTGTAACTGCAGTCCTAGCACCAGCCCCATATATATCTTCAAACCAACCCCACCAAAACCAGCCCTATAAATAGTTCCCAATGCCCATCACCTCAACACCGCAGTTTAACTTTTCTCCACACTTTCTCCTATAATCGCACTACATGGATTGACGTATTTCCCCAACCGCCAGATCTAATGGATTTACGTGCTATGGCGGACAGACTAAGGACACCATACTAACACGTACTAAGGAAGGTCTGGGCTCGACATGACCGCCTGGAATGACCAAAAATCTTATAACCGAAAGTTCACATATACGATATTGTCACTATTTTTACTAAATAAAACTATTGTGGTCCTTACTATTACTCTCAACTACAATGTGTTCTCACATCGTCTCCTCCAAGAATATAAATAGTCGCTGATCACCGCTGCATCCATATATCCGTATATACAATGGGGTTGTCGTATAATCATCACCCCCCATTCACTAATCCTCACTGTACGGTTAGTGTTACCCCATACTCCTCTCTCTCCATGAAAAATTTTCTCACTCTCACAGTTTTCTTTCTCCTTGATGGAGTCCCCACTTTAAGGAGAAAATATCTAAAAGTTGTTTATCTCAGACTTGTTGATTTATAGACATTATCATGTCAGGTGAACCACATCTGACGATATCAAACGTCTTTGCTACAGCAGGGGCACCAGGAGCCCTGACTTCAGCGACTTTGGTGAATGGAGGCACCAACCCCACTGAACCTCCCACTGAACCCCACCCTGTGAGGAATGGCGCTGATGGGAATGGAGGTGATAATGGAGGCGACGGCGAAGCAGGTGATGGTGAAGGATCTAAAAAGGATCCAGGATCACGGCCCTATAAATGTCCTATGTGTAACAAAGCATTCCATCGGTTGGAGCACCAAACCAGACATATTCGAACTCATACGGGGGAAAAGCCTCATAGTTGTAACTATCCTGGATGCTTTAAGAAGTTTTCTAGGTCCGACGAGTTGACCCGGCACTCTCGAATCCATACGAATCCTAACTCCCGTAGAAACAAGAACCTATCGAAGAAGAAACACGATGGTCATGGGTTAGTGGTGCCAGGGTCTATGATGTCTGGTACCCCGATGCCGTCCCAGGTGCCGCCCCAGATTCGCGAAGGTTCGCACGAGCTGGGCCTGGAGGAAACGAGACCAACTAATATGCCCCTCAAACACGGTGGTGCAGTGGACGTTTCTAATGGGGGATCCAGTTCCATCACTCCCAAGTCGAGTCCTGTTATTCCCGACGGCAGCCCTGGAGAAAAAAGCTCCGATGAGCTTTCCAAGGTTAAATCCATTCAATCAGACGATGGGAATCCTAAGAATGCTACGTCTCCTGGAGGAATCAATAAGACCACCAGCAATAGTTCTACCATGAATATAGACATATTGGCGTCAGCTGCTTCGCAAGAATTGAACAATTTAAACTCCAAATCCTTGCCGTCTTTGACGGATTATTTCAGGACCAATCACAACACCAACTCAGTGTCCACCAACAATTTACAATACTTATCGAATTTGGCGGTTAACCAGTATCATCAGAAGCCCAAGTTGAACACATTATCGACTTTAAAACGCATGACTCCTTTAGATGCTTCTCAGAACAATCATCATCCACAAGAGCACCCAAATCCGGGAGTATTACAAGATTCTGACTTGGACTATGTCAAACAAAGATTGAAGAAATCACGGCCAAATTCTCCCACCTTAACTAAGACATTTACCTTACCAAATTCCCCGATATTGGGGTTGAGCTCGACCACTACTCCTATTTTGTCGGCCAATAATAGTTCCACCAACTTATCGTCCTACTTCCAGTCTCATAATCACACCCATAATCCTCATCATGGGCATAAACTAGGGAATTTCAACAACCATTCCAGCTCCAACGTCAATTATAACTTTCCCCAGAACCCACCTCTGATTGACCAAGCTATTGGTATGAATCATGGTTCGGCAAATCTTCAGTCAAATAATTCTACCAGTTCTAATAATGAAGATGACGACGAGAATCATTTACCGAGTATTCGTTCTTTGAAGCTAGAGCTCCCTACAAATCTTCCTATGCCCAACATGAGTGGTGATAAGTTTAAGAACATCAAGACAGAGCCATGATAGAACATGAGTGCTGAGAAGTTCACATCAAGACAGAGCCATGACGCTAACTATTACCAGGTATTCGTTGCTAGAGCTACCTACAAATCTTCCTGAACATTAATCAGAGCCATGATGCTACTTCCCATGAACATGAATGTTGATAAGTTCAAGAACATCAAAACAGAGCCATACTAATTTATTGTATTATAGAATGTACATTTTTTTCAACTATGCTGATGGTCTAGAACCCTCCAATGGACCATATTTCCGCCTCATCTTCGATTCTATCACTGAACAAGGTTTCATCGTCTCCTCCTTGTTCAATCCGCTCTATTTCTACTCTGGCTAACCTTATAGCCACTCTCTTGGTGTAGTCGTTGATTGACCGTTTGACGAATTTCAAGTCAAATTCTTCAAAGCTAATGGACTCTGGCTGTTGGTCTATCCAGTTATTAAATATCTCCTCTGTTTGGGTCAAGTTTAGAATGGTGACAAAGCACTTTTCGGCTGCCAATTTGATAGGAATAACCATGGATCTCACGTTATTAAATATAGTTAAAATCACCACATGTAAGTTACGTTCAATAATAGGGTATCTGAGTCTTCCCACGGTTCTTATGGCGATAATTGAAAGTCTCTTGGTGTCAGCAGAAGCGTTGGGCTTGTTAATTAGCTTACACAACTGGTGAATTAAGGTGGATTGATGTTCGGAGCTTAGCTGTAAAGAACATAAGAGTAACTTACCCATAGCCAAGGAGCAATTCTCTATGGTGACAGAATCGTTACTCTCGTCGGTAATATCAACAACAAACTCGATGATTTCGTCTACCAAGTTCACTAACTTATCACTTGACTCCTTTAAAAAGGCGTTGATCCCGATGATGGAGAACCTGGGGTCAGCTTTTATCAAGATCTTGTCTCTCAAGATGTTTTCTGTTTCTTCAGTGGTCAATATCTTGGACAAGGTTCCGATTAATTTGGCGTACTGTAAGCTGATCTTACCCTTGACAGTCAACATTTCATCTTCGACTAGTTGCAACACGTTCTTCTTACTTTGCTCGTTTAATTTGTCTCCGGCTTTGTTGATGATCTCCAAGATCGCTTTCAACATGGTGAATTTTATATCTTCTTCGCTGCTGTTCTTACACCCACTGATCAACTCGATGATCAACGAGTCGATTCTTGGCTGGAACTTGATTAAGATTCCCAATCCGGTAACAGACCGGTTTCTTAACTCGTCGTTGCTTGGATCGTTCAATAATCTGACAAATGTTCTTTGCAATTGGGGAATGAACGGTCTGAGGAATTGGGGGATTTTAACTAACAAATTGTTGATAGCAAACAAGATAGATGATTTGATGTTGGAGTTGACTTTCTCTCCGATAATTCTAATTAAGGGCCCGGTGATGGTAGTGGAGAATGGTTTCAAGTTTTCCGACGGAGTCTTTTCGATAACATCGGCGATTCCAACGGCACTCAACTCCCGTTGCTCGTTGTTCCCGTACATTAGCCCTTGCAAAAAGATAGGCAACACACAGTTGGGGCCCCTGGGTAATTTGAAGGCTGCTAGTTCCTCTCCTTTGACTCCGGTAAGCATTAACGACTGTTGGGCCGATTTGACCAACTTTTGTAAGGATTCTTTGGACTGAGCTTTCACCAACGAGTTCAACGCTTCAAAGGTCCCTTTGACTACTTCAGGAGATTTATCCCCCAACGACAAGATAAACCCTGACACCATATCCACTAAGTAGATGGAATAATCCAAGGTGGTATTGGCAAAGAACTGCCCCAATCTTTCAAAGATAACGGCCCTCTTTCTGTAATCCTCGTGCTTAGTTAACAGCAATAAGGTCTGCATCAAAGGATTAACCCCTTCTTGATCGTTGATCGATAACAAGATTTTATCCAAGGCGCTTTTGATGGAGTCTTGGTTCTCTTTATCAACCTCATTAGACACAATCAAGTCGACTAAAGTGTTGATGATCAAGGTTAACTTTCTGTATAAGGCAACCCCAGCTACCGAGGCTAAAGAGGCTAAGGCTCTGATCTTGAACCCGTCGATAGGAGGAGACAACAACGTAGGGATTAAGATAGGGAAGATCACGTCTGATTTGGTCGACATGATGTCTTGCAAAGCTAGAAGAGCAAACTCGGAATCGGCGGTTTCTAGCATGTTTAGCAACTTTGGAATAATATCATCAATAACTTTCTTACCCAAGTTTGTTTGTAAAATGTCGAAGGACACAGCAGCAGCGTTCCGAACGTTAGCAGACTCGTCGGTCAAGGTTCTATAAGTGATGTCGATGAAGGTATGTTCGTATTCCACTAGTCCTTCGTCTGAAGTGGATTTGATCAATTCCGTCAACGCAATACACACACCTTCTTTAATATTGGAGTCGGAAGAATCTAATAAGTTGGTCAAGTTCGGAAGGATTTGTGAAAGAGAATTAGACCCCACTCTCTTGACCATTTCTCCCAATGTGGAGGCAGCAATGGTCTTCTCGGAATCATCGTCAGATGCCAACTTCTTGATGATAATTTCCGTTAACGTAGGCAAGATTTCCTTAACCATTCTAGGAGTGTTGGCCACAAGAGCCTTCCAAATTTCCACGGATTTGTTTCTAACCAAAGTGTTAACGTCACTTCTACAGATGAACAATAACGACAACACCTTGTTTCTGTGAGTAATCCCCAAAAGATCCACCAAGGATTTGTTAATCTCTCCGCTGAAGTTGTTCCCACCGGTGATATCTTCATCCTCGTCTTCAATCAACTCGTTCTTTCCAGAAATACCAGTAACTTGGAATAACAAGTCCCCTGTCAACTCTACTGACGATAATCTGATTCTATAGTTATTATCATTCAATCCGGCCTCTAATTCTGGCAATAACAAGTCAATAGCCACCTTAGCGTAGTTCTTGACTATTAATCTACCAGCCCTCAAGGCCATATCTCTGATGTCTTCGTCTGTGTCAGCTAATCCACTTAAAATAGGAGGAATGATTCTATTCAAGTACGGAGCGAATTGGGACCCAAAACACACTGGTAAGTACAATAAAAGAGGCATGAACCCTGCTCTAACGTAATTCTTATGGGATTTGGCGTTGGATAGAATGGTGGGTAATAATTCGTCTAATTTGTTCAATCCCAATCCACAGATAACTTCCGATAACGCTTGAGCAGAACCTAATCTGTCTCCTAGTTTAGCCTCATCTTGTAAGTTGGCCAATAACTTTGGAATCAAGTCGGGGAATTGCTCTTCACCTAGCTTTTCAACTAAAGATCCTAAGGCTCTGGCAGCGGTGGACCTGGTGGTTGGGACTGGATCCACCATAGAAATCTCCAATTCTTGAATTAACTGGCTCAAGTATGGTTTTAAGTCCTTGGTGTCTACTAAAATCGCCATATTTCCGACGATTTGGCACGCTTTTCTCTTTACTTGGGCAGATCTGTCCTTCATTCCTCTGTGAATAACGTGGATAATTAAGGCTAACGAGGGCCCGTCAATATAATGAACAAACTGGGTTTTGATCAATTTGTCTAACGCGTTATCCGTGAACTTTGTTGGGTTCCCGATAGCCTGGATCAAGTCGGGAACAATTCTTTGGATTTCTGGGTTACGGATAACTTCTCCGAATCTCTTTAACGCTTGGTCTGCTGCTTTTCTCACTTCTTTGTGAGTATCATTCAAGACACCTACAATCTCAGGAACAATGATAGACAAAGATGAAGATAATTGGGCCGGGTCTAAGTACGCCATGGCCCCTAACAACTCAACGGATCCCTTTTTGGATCTCCAAGCAATCTCGTCTAGATTGGAAATGGCGACAGGGATTAACTTCTTCACCCCAAAACTGGTGGTGTTTGACATGATAACTTTGGCAGCTCTGTCAGTGGCCACCCTTACTTCAGGAGATTGGTCCCCTAACAACTTCAAGATGTTGGGCAAGATTTCAATGACGTACGGTTCGAAAAAGTGGCCCAAATTGTACGACAAACACTCGTATACTAAGGAAGTGGATTCTCTTTTGATGGGGTTCTTTTTGTCTTCAACAGAGTCGTCTAATGTTCTGATGATATCAAACTCGGTTAGAGCCTTGATCCCCAAACCCTTGACTAATCCCGAGATCCCGAAGGCTGCTCCTTTCCTGACGTCAACGGAGTTGCTGTCGCTGAACAACTCCTCAAATAACTCGTGGACTTTGTCCCTGACGAATTCGGGTTTGAATAAGTGCACTAACGACGATAAACACTTGGAGATGGCGATCTGAACATTTTCACTGGGGGTCTTCAAGGTGACAATTAACCTGTCAAGGATCACGTTAACTCTGGGGTCGTCTGGCTGTAAGTGCTGAGCTAAAGATCCGTATAAGATGATAATGGACTCTTTGATTGTGTGCTCTTCTACCGTCTCCAAATTGCTTTCAAAGAGAGCCACTAACGGCTCCAATTTGTCCAAAGAAAACTTGGATATGATGTCGATACCACAATCTTGCAATTCCTGACGAACCAAGTCGCTTTTGTCGTTTAAAGCCTTATCGTGGATTAAGAACTTGAAGATAGTCTCGATTTGGTGTGCATCTTTAATTAAACGCACAAGCAACTTCAAAGTCACGGCAATAGTTGACCTGACTTCCCAGAAATCTCTGTCGATAACAGACGTCTTTATGACCAATCCAAAAGCATCCAACTTTGGCGGAGGGGGCCTGGACTTTTGGTCGTAGAATTTGAACAAGAACTGCAAATATTCATCCAAACTTTCAGGGTAGCGGTTAATGGACTCCAAGATAGCAGCACCGATAGATAATCTAATTCCGGAGTCTATTTGGTCCAGGAAATTCTCCATGATGTCATAAGCGCTGGATTCTATTACTTGGAGTTTATTCTCAGACCAAATAGTTTTGGCGATGTTGGACACTTGTTCGTTATTGTCGTGGCAGCAGATCCATAGCTGGCTACTGTAGTTGTCAGGCAAGACGTTGTCCAATTCGAATTCATGATCCAAAAGTTCCAAGATCGTCAACTTCAAAGGCAACTCGTTGGTTACCAAATGATCAAAGAATATCAACAAGTCTTTATAGGTGAAGTTCAAGGAGATGTTACCACCGATTGCCATCAAACAGTCCTTAGAAATCTTCAGCTTGGAAGGTAACTTGACCAATTGGATCAACAGGGCCAATACTTCGGCTCTAGGGATCACTGGGTTCATGAACATATCAGCGTGACTGCTGAAGATTTCAATACACAAGTACAACTGTTCATCTTTTGGATCTTCCGCCACAAACTCCGAAGTCACGGCGCTTTTGTTGGATTTGATAGCATGCTTGTAGTTAACGGATAATAACTTGATCAACAATGGATAAAGGTAGCTTAACGTGACCACATCAAAGTTGCTAACTTGGTCAGATAAAAACTTGATTCTAAACAAAATCTTCAAGAGCACCTGGTCGTCGATATCTTGCGCTTTGTCGTCGTATAGTTTCAAGATGTTCAATGCTATTAATTGCTTGAAATGGTAATCAAACTTGTCGTTGATTAGGCCAGATAACTTAACGAAACAACTGCTGAACTCGGTTCTAGATAATCTGTCGATCAAAGGAAACTGAGGGAACAATTTCATGTATAAATTGATAACGTTAGGGTACCAGGTATCGACATTTGTCACAAAGTTTTTGGAGATGTGGACCAATTCGGTGACGACGGCCAAATCTTTTCGTAAATTGTGAACTAAATGGTCAATATCTTCCTTTACTTTCAATTCCTTCTGCTTTTGTTCGTCTATTAACTTCTGGTCTTCTTTGGAAACCTTCTTCAAGCTCTGCTTCAACTCCATTTCCCATTTCTTGATATCGTAGTCTTTGGAGTTCTTGTTCAAGTCAAGCTTGGAGTTCTTAAGAACGTTGACAACGGGCAAGTCAGAATCGTTCTCCCAGAACTTAAGGGCCATATCGTCGACTTTGGCAAAGTTGTCGATGTGCAACTCTTTATCAAACGAATCTAACAACTTGGGGATTACTAGGTCTGGTATAACAAACCCAAGCTGGCCTAATGATTTAATAGCACTCTGAGCGATGAGTGAGTCGATTGGTTGGGTGTTCAAAATGTCTGTTACTAGCAATTTCCACACCTCCACGAAATTCTCCGTTAAAAACTCCGCCACGTTCAAGTTGACCAACTGAGTTAATCCGATCCAATCATTCTTCACGGGTATCAAAGGATAGTTGCTGATAACCATCAACTTGACGGAGTTATTTAACCGGATGAGTTTCTTCAAGAATTTGGACAAGTTGTTGAGGTTTATGGCAATTGGCAAAACGTCTGAAGAGCCGGTGAACTTGGTTAAGTAAGTTAATAACGTATCATAGATAATATCCACGGTGGAGGAGGAAATCCTCGGTAAATAGTGCTCTATACCTTTTAATCTTAACTCAACGGGGATGGTGTTTTCTGTTAATAGATATAACCAGCTGTACCCGTCGTGGATGTTATCGTTTAAGGTGTTCAATAGTTCAAACCCCCATGCAATGTCGTCAGCGTCCGATAACTTGCTGAAAATCCCTATGGAGTCAATAGGAAACTTGTCGTGGTCCACCAATTGAGACGTGAAGTCGTTATCAAGACTGAACCTTGAAGTTAAGTAAGCAGCGATAAACACACAGCTGATACCTTTGTTGTTGACCATCAACAAGGGAGATTGCACGTACTCCTTGACGGACACCAGTAAGTGCTTATTCAAGTCGATGGACTTGAAGCTCTGGATGGAGCTAAGGTCTTGGATGTTCCTTGAGCTTATATACTCGGCAATGGCAACATACCACAATTTTCTCAAGTTAAGTTTCTTGTTGACTAACCCGGCCGTCAATAAATCGTTGAAATCCTTGCTGACGGTATCAAGGGAGAAATAGTAGTGGACAAAGGTTTTGATCAAGTAAGTGGAGGTGTACTCGTTGAAGTCCTTCTTCAAGAGGGCTAGTAAGTCGTTTAATAAAGGCAAGGTGGTGTCGTTAACTTGGAGATGGGTTTGGGAAATTCTATGGATCAATTTATAAATGAGGATCTTACAGTCTGTGTTCCCTGTTTTGCTCAACTCCAACAACTTGGGGATGTCGACGTATTGGATAGTTATTAGCAACTCAAATGTCTTCTCTCTAATAGCATCCTTTGAGTTCTTCAACCCATTTAAAATCTTGGGGAATATTTTATGGTCCACCACCGCTTGGTAGTATTTGGAAGATTTGGGTAATCCGGTTAAAATGTTGGGCAATAAGTAAGTCAAAGAAACCTCCGAGTTCTTCATTATCAACTTGTCTACGCTGTCCAACACTATATTCAAGTGAGAGACGTCTTCCTCAAACACAAGCCAGAATTCTTTGAATAGCTCAAAGGTATGCGGAGGGGGTAAAGATTTGGGGAAGGCAGCAACAAACAGGTGAATAAACTTGTTGACAATGTCTAAATGAACCTCCAGCTTCAGGATATGATCCAATAGCTTGGGGTTGGTTGGTTGTAAGTCATTAATCACAGCCAACATAACTGCCACCATATTGACGTTCACGGCCTTCATAGCAACAATTGTGTCGATTAAAGACTCTGTCAACACGTGAGACAAGGTGAACTTAGCATTGGCCACCACCGAGTGGAAAATACGAGCGGTCTTGGAGTTTTGGACCACCGTAGCACGATTCAAGCAATTGTCCAACAAATTGTTCCACGTGCTAAGGACTTGGTCGGAAACGGTTGGGGCTTGTGTCAACACCAAGCTTGCCCAATGGAAGAGCGTCAATAAATCTGTTATAGCAATTTGAGCCGTAGAAATAGGTTGTATAAACTCAATGATCTCGGACTGATAGTCTAATTGAATGAACTTGGTCAATAACTGGGAGACCTCTGCTCTTGAAGCGGGGTCTTGGTAATGAGTGTAGGTCTGTAAACAAGCATCTAACAATATCATTTGGTCCTCGGGGGACAAAGATTCTGGGGAATCGGGGCCCTCTTTGTGGACATGACTTTTAGCCGCCGTTGAGGATAAAAGCAGGTTCAAATGCGTTAGATACGGTAACCGCACACTAGTCAAAGAACTAGATATTTTGAAGGTATCTATCATGATTTGCAACCTAAAACAACCAAATTGGTTTGAATGGTTCTGGTGTTCGATCGGTTCTTAAGTATTGGTATATTTTTCAGTATATGAATCATTTAAACGGTAGTGAGAAGTCGTGTGCGCGCTAAACTGAAAATTTTTCATTTTGCACCTAAAGCTGGTGAGGTTGCAAAACGGTGGGGAACAGTAACGGGGGGAGGACTATTGGGAGGAGACTAGATTGGGGTGCTATGACAGGACTGGGTTGAGCAGACCAATGAGTATATGGGGTTAAGGTTTTTGCAAGTGTTGCAATGGCTGCAAGAATTACCCGGACGGCGCGCAGAAGAGGAAGGTAATTGCTGCAAACTAAGATAGGATGTAGAAAGAATGAACACTGTGAATGAACACTAACTGTGCTCGGTAATCTCTGCTCTCTCAAACCAAATGACTTTTATTACTATTGTAATACCTAAACAAAATCCCCTAGACAATAAATAACTCTATAAATATATAACAACGATTAATGGAAATGAACACAAAAATTACCAACAAATTAAATGTCTAAGCAAGAAAAAACATTTCAATTACCATGCTTGAAACAGCATCTATTCCCATATCTACAAGACCCGTACTTTGACCAGTTTAAACATGGCTTGGATCTGTAGTTGGCAGGTCTTTCCACCGACTTCAATTCATTCTCCCCGTGAGCAAATTGACATTTATTGCCATATGGACAATAATTTAACTTCATAAATGACCCACACAATTCTGTTTTGTATAACTGAGTGTTGACGGGCTTTTTATCTTCCAATATGGGAGAAGTGCTCACGGTGTCCACAGGAGACGTGGCTGCCGCGAGGAAAATGCCCTGGGAGTGCTGGGGACTGTGGGAATTGGGTGTAGAAGAATATGAACTACGTGGTTGAGGAACCACGCCACCAGTAGTAGCTATGGGTGGGGTGTTGGTAGCCACAGATGTAGTAGTGGCCATGGGTGGGGTGGTGACAGCCGCAGTTGTAGTAGTAGCCATTGGTGGTGAGGCAGTAGCAACCGGCGCGGGATTAAGGGAGTAGCTAATGGGCACGTTTAAGGACCCCAACGAGTTTAAAGACCCTCCAGAATTCATAGATTTTATAGGATTATACACATAATCATTGGTATAATAAAATCTCTTTTCATCCACAGAATTCGTTGAACTATTGGAACTATTAGAATTAATTTTCGACAAGTTGGAGTTCATCGACCAAATGTTGTCGTGTTTATCATCTCTGTCTTCCTTATAGTTGATGTTCCACAAGTCGTTCAACAACCCATTATCCTGGTGTACGGTAGTCATGGCTAACTAGAACAAAATTATTTAAAAAACCTTGCAACTATCGGTATTTATAACACTCGGAATTAGGACCTTTTCCAAGATAGGCTGATAATTTTCGTTGTTCCGGATATCGGATTTTTAAATATCAGAAAAAGAAAATCTGATGAGAGTAAATCCGCAGGTAGGTAAACGGTTTAACCAATGGTGAAATACTCAGGTAGAACCAGGCAGGCTATATGAAATTTATGGACTATGGCTCTTTATAATATGCGTTTTTACAATATTGTCTTTGAAAGTTACAATATTGACCTGGAGTACAAGTTGTGTCGAGTATTGTACGATATATGACTTCGGAGAATATCGGACTTGACACTAACAGCAGATTGGAGACCAATAACCGGTAAAATCAAATGACGAAGCAAATGAAATGTCTAAGTAAAATGCAATAGGATTTGACCTTCAAACTGAGATTTATATCGCTTGTAAAAGTTTTGGGCCCTATAGTATTTATATAAGATCTGAGTTGCAATATCGGAATACCCAATGGCGGTGTTTTTGCATGTTAGGTTACTCCAACAATTTTTTGGCAAGAAAAACTGGCAGGAGATTAGAGATTTTTGCAGGTTAGTTATGCGATGAAGTTCTCCACCTGTCAAATGGGGGCCAGATGAGCAAATTTACATGTTGGGTTAGAAATCTGCGGCAATGGCCAAAAAAAACGGCTATGAATAGTTGAGTTTATTGTGGGTTATTGACGGAGGGTATGGGTTAATGGGTTTTTTTGGGGATTTGGGGGTTAATAGGGGAGCTGGTGGGGGGACAGACCACCCCTATTTGCGATTTACCCCAAACAAATTGGGACCAGAATTCGGTGGTGGGCTCCGACTTTGGTTATACGATAGTGTTCCCCTCCTATTCTTTACTCCTCTTATATAGGACATATTCTTATGTAAGCAAGAGTGTAGTGGTGTGTCTAAAGCTGATGTAATCGGCTTCCCCTCCCACTACGGAGGAGGTTTCCCCTCATTAGCGAGCCCATGTTCCGATAAACGAATCGGCCATGGTCACTCGGAGAACAAAGTCCGTGGATAACTAGTCCCTCTAGCCTATCTGGTGCCAAATCCCGCGGTGGTAGCAAATAATGGCGCGGGCCCGGTGCTAATTCTCCCTAGCTCATTGACGTTGGCTCCATCTGTTAGAGAATTGTAGCACTAACGTTTCACTTCATCACTAAATATTGGTTGTGTTTTAAGGCTGGTTTTGCTATCTATGGCCACTTTTGTGTCATCATCTCTTAAGGATGGAGATGTTTCATCTATCATGGCTTTTAGGTGAATGGCTCAAGGAGTTCAACCATGTAGCTCTAATATTCAGCGTCTACTCATCCTCTGCTCATCCTCCAGCTGGCCCAACTCCTACCACCCGCGCCCTAATCCTCGCGCCAGCTGCCCCACCACCTTTCTCGCGCCAACGCTCATCATCGCGCTCATCATCATCGCGCTATCTATCGCGTTGTTTATACATATATAACTCATGATAGATAATCTAGACACTCAGAAACGATGGATTTCCAAAAACAAGCCCCAGTTTCCCAACCCCCTGTTGGTGGCCCGGCTCTTGGAGGTGTCGTCACCTGCTATTGCCACCATCAATCCCAATAACTCAATGCCTAGAACATTGCACACTAATAGATCAATCACAACCACAAACCTTGCCCCCTCCGATGCAAATAGAACCAGCAGTACCAGTCCTGATACAAGCGGCAACATTGATCCCATGAGGTCCCGTGCACCAGCGAATGCACATTCCGGTGCAACAGCTCATACAAATTATAACATATCAAGCAACGATTTGGACGGGTTTAACGACTCGGATATCATGCAGTCGTTTGAATCGACTTCGGAAAAGGAAAAGCGTCAGGCGTGTGAAATTGAAAGTGATGATGAATTGGATCAACTACTAAGTAAGAAGACAAAAGTATCTGAGAGATCTGAGAGATCTGAGAGACCTCAGAGGCCTGAACGATCTGAAAGACCTCAGAGGCCTGAACGATCTGAAAGACCTCAGAGGCCTGAACGATTTGAAAGACGTGAAGGGCCTCAGAGACTATTGCCTGATGGTGGAGAGAAGGTAGAACGAGTTGGTCGAGAGAAGCCGACGGAGTCTCGTGAGAATCGCCAGGCTTCTGTTAATTCAATTACTCCTTGCTCAATGGCTCCTGGTTCAATTCCTCGTGACATATCCTCCTATTCCACCGATCAGCTATACCGAAAGTATATCAACTACCTCCAGCTAAAAGCTAACTTGCTAACAGAACGATACTTGATCTTTGAGTCGTCGTCTATTTCTCTTGACGACAAGCAAAAATTCATTGAAAACACATTTAACGAGAAGTTCAAGAAACTAGAGACGGTTTTGTCCCGTTTGGCTGAACTATTGCCACAGTTGGATAGAGAATCTCATAGCTTGGAAGCAGACTTGAGCCACTTCCAAAGCAGTCCCGTGAATCAGGTTAACCAGGCTCCTGTTCAGCCTCCTGTTCAGGCTCCCATTAATGCCAATCACGTTACCCACTCTCCAGTTCACACTCCAGCTCACACGCCAGCTATTCAGGCTCCAGCTGGCCAACTGCACTCAGTTCAAATCCCTGACCTGAGCAAAGTAGTGGACAGCGACAACGAGTTTTCGGACTTTGAAATCACTCAGGTTAATCGTATCGACACCGGAGATTCAAGTGGGATCATTAACTTGAGTTCCGACGGACATCAAGAAGAACCCCCACGCAATTACACACATGTGCACACTCCTGTCCACTCTGAGGACGAATTAGAAGACGAGTTTGGTGGGGCTGATATGGAAGGGTTAAGAACTCCTAGTCAAGACATAGACAACGCCGATACCGACTTAAGCGGGTTTATTGATTTTGAGGAGTCATTATCTGGACCAGATAATGATTACAGTGACTTGGAGTCAATAGACGAGACGCAAGCACTCACGGTATCAAAAGATGAGTTGGAAGACTTGAAATTGAGTCAAGAAGTGGCGGAAAACTACGGGATTGAATACGGAGAAGATGCTGAGGAGGAGAACATAGATATGACGACTCAGTTAAATGATGAACGGGAGGTTAACTATGAAGTCATTGAGATTAGTGATACCCTGGACTTGGAAGATTTGACGGGGGTTTACGGTGACATGGTCAAGCAAGAGCCTGTTAGCAAGTCTCAAGGCAGCAAGTCTGAAGGTAACGGGCCCCAGCCTGTAATGATGGACTTTGATGACTTTGATGACTTTGATCAGATGGACAACGATCAGATGGACAACGATCAGATGGACAAAGAGTTGTCCCAGTTGGGTATCACAACGTCCAGAGATATCATCAAAGAATACGAGCGGAACTTCCCGGGGTGTGAGCCTTATATCAAAGAAATCTATGCTACTTTAAATAAAACCTTCAAGCTCCAAAACTTCCGGTCCAATCAATTTGAAGCGATCCTCTCGTTTCTTCAAGGCAAAGACGTGTTTGTATTAATGCCCACCGGAGGAGGGAAATCGTTGTGCTACCAATTGCCAGCGCTAGTTAAGGTTGGACAGAAGAACAAAGGAACTACCATAGTTATATCTCCCCTTATATCGCTTATGCAAGACCAAGTGGAGCATTTGAGAGAGAAGAACGTGAAAGCCGGGATGATTAATTCTAAGAACAATTATCACGAGAAAAAGCAAATGATGGAGTTGTTGAAGCTTGGAGAGCTCGACTTGGTGTACCTATCGCCGGAAATGATCAATTCGTCCAATCAAATCCAACGAATCATCAAACAGCTATACGACAACGGGATGTTGAGCAAGGTGATTGTAGATGAGGCACACTGTATTTCCAGCTGGGGGCATGATTTCCGGCCCGACTATAAGGGCATGAATTTCTTCCGAACCAATTATTCAGATATTCCGATCATGGCGTTGACTGCCACTGCTAACGAGAAGGTTCGATTAGATATCATCCATCATTTGCACATGAGACAGCCGGTGATCTTAAAACAGAGCTTCAATCGAATCAACTTATTCTATGAAATCAAGATGAAGTCCCCCAATTATGTTGAGCAGATCAAAGACTTGGTGATGAATAAGTATCACAATCAAACAGGCATCATTTACTGTCACTCCAAGCAGTCATGTGAACAGATCAGTATGAAACTAAACCAGTATGGCCTCAATACTTCATTTTATCACGCGGGAATGACCACGGACGAGCGGTTCAAGACCCAATTGGATTGGCAAAAAGAACATATTAAGGTTATCTGTGCTACCATAGCCTTTGGAATGGGGATCGATAAGGCCAACGTACGGTTTGTGATCCATTCGTTCATTCCCCGGAATTTAGAAGGGTATTATCAAGAAACCGGGAGGGCTGGAAGAGACGGACTCAAGAGCGACTGTATCATGTACTACAGCTATAAAGACGCCCGGACGTTACAATTGATGATTCAAAGAGACGAAGAGTACAGTGAAAGCACCAAGGAAAGTCACTTGAATAAACTCCGGCAGGTGATTCAATTCTGTGAGAATAAAACCGATTGCAGAAGAAAGCAGATATTGCTTTACTTTAATGAAGTATTTAACCCCAAAGATTGCCGGAAACAATGTGATGCTTGTGAGAACGCCAACAAGTATAAAACAATCACCAAAGACGTGACTGACGTCAGCAAAGATATCATCAAGTTGGTTCAGCTGATTGAAGCTGATAGAGTCACGTTATTGTACTGTCAGGACATTTTCAAGGGGCTCAATTACTCCAAGATACAGAAAAACCGGCATAATCAGTTGCCGTACCATGGCCAGGGTAAATCCATGAATAAGTTAGAATTGGAACGGATTTTTTTCCACTTAATAAGCGAGGATTGTCTACGAGAATATTCCATTTTCAAAGGAGGATTTGCCTCCAACTACGTCAAGATTGGCCACAATGCTGATTTGGTGTTGAGAGGAACTAAGAGAATCACCATCCAATTTACCGAAGATTCTGGTACCGGACCAGTTGGTACCAGGCCAGTTGCAACCACGGGACTGGGATTTGTTAGTGCCAAAACAAACCAGCCTATTCGATTACCCAATAATAACTACTCTAGCATGATTAATCGGTTTAACGAGGGGCATATTGATAAATGCTTCAAAGAATTGAACATCATTCGGATCCAAAAACGGAATGAATTGAATTTCCAGGACTGTAATAGCATTATTACCGATAATTCCTTGAAGAAATTGAGCATTCTCTTGCCTACATCCAAGCAAGAGTTCAAGAAGTTTGTCAACAATAACGATCAACTAAGCTATTTCATTTATTTCAAGTCCAAGTTGACGCAATTAAGCAACGAGAGAAAGCAAATCATGAAGAATAACGTGAAGAATAACGTGAAGAATAACGTGAAGAATAATGGGACTAAAAGAACCGTGTCGCAGAAGTCTAAAAAGAAATCCAACTACTTCAAGAGAAATAAGCAAAAACCTATGCCCTTATGATAACGGTCACATGGAGATATAAGCCGCCCAGGGTCCAGCGACATTCCAAAGTGCTGAAACTGTATATGACATTTCAGTTGGTGGGGGTTACAGTGCAGAGTGCATCGTAGTTGCAAACTCTATATCATAAACTTGTCGTACTTTAACTCTTTTTTGGAGTGATAAACCCGGTGACTACAGACGAAAGGCTATTGACGATGGAGGTGCAAGGTATGCCTTTGACGTTGGGGTCGACCCGCAAAGGGACTATTGATTCATTGACCTCAGAACAAGCGGAAGTAAAAAGCAGAGGTGGGGAGAAGGTGTAACCAGTTATAGGGAGTTCGGGGTTTACGCGAAAAAAAACACGGCAGGACCCTCGAGGTTGCGTACGCAATAAAGTTTGGGCATTAGAAGCTTATTTTTAACTATTTAAGAGTTAATTTTTTACGTGGCAGGCATAAACTTTGGCGAAGATAGCGGCTACACGAGGAACAACACACCAATAGACTAGATATCACAGGCAATAGGCTGGAAAAGCAAGGCTGCTGTGTCAACAGAGTTGGATCCAGGTTATGTTCCCACTGCGTCCTATTTGGGAATTGGGCTGCAGCACAAACGGATGACTCATTTGCACAATAGTTCTCGAGCCGGAGTTAGCGCGAGCTAGCGCGAGTTAGTGCCAGTGCGAGGCTGTTAGCCAGTGCCAGTGCAAGCAATAGATTATTTACACCAGACTGCTTCAGGCACCGCACCAAGCTGGCCAGTGCCGAGGCACTGTCAACAACGATCTGGCCTCTGCATGATTGTATATGATTGTATATGATTTTATATGATTGTATGTGATTGCACATGATTGTGCATCTAGCTACTTCATCCTCCTTCCTCCTCCTTCCTCCCCCCTCCACCCAACCTTAAGATTAAAAGAACTACTTTAGATCACTTTACCGCCAAAGTTTAAATTCGGTTGCAGTTGTGCTGAGATAATGATTTTGACGGCTTTAGTTTGGAACAGGAATGCAAATAGATGTTGGAAACGCAACCGAAACCCTGAACCAAAGGGTTTTGGTTGTGTGAGTTACGCTGTTAAGATGTTAAGATGTTAAGCTGTTTAGCTGTTTAACTGTTTAGCTTTTAAGCTTGAGTTAAGCATTTAGCTTAAACCGTTTTCGTTGTGTCTGGATTACTTAGTTAAGCACTTCCTTGAACACTTACGCTAATTTCCCAAAGTTGCCGTGCACTGCATGCAATTTGATCTTTACCAGATTTTCCCGGTGTGCATTATGTAAAGTTTGTGTGCGGGCCAAAAGTGGCCTACGGCCAGTCGGGCTACGAGGGTGGAAATTCCGCTCGTAGGTCGACCCCTTTTTAGTGGGAGTGAGGGTTGGAGGTGTGAGAGTGTATGAGTGTATGAGTGTTGTATGGTGCTGTGTGTGTGTGGGTGTGTGCTGTGCTATTAATTGCTCCTTAGTTCTTGGTTCATGGTTCATGGTCCTTGCTCCTTGCTCCTTGCTCCTTATGGTCCTTACACCTTGATCCTTGCTCCTTGGTCCCTTCTTTGCTAGACGAAAATCCTGGGGCTACTGTATCATCTTCGCCGTTGAAAAAATAAAAATAAAAAAAAAAAAAAAAAAAGGAGGAGCATGAAATCGTGCGTTATGCATTTGTGATTGAAGTTTCAGGTTTTCTTTTCTGTTTTTTTTTTTTTTTTTTTTTTTTTTTTTATTTTTATCAAAAAAAAAACCATATTAAAATTTTTTAACCGTTAAAAAATTCCCCCAATTGAAAA
>JAKTXB010000038.1:0-56049 GCA_030582355.1 Yamadazyma spencermartinsiae | reverse complement strand
TGTACGTTGTCAATTGCTTGTCTTTTTATTTCCAAAAGCTAAAAGAAAAACTTGAAAATGGGGAGACAATTCAACCGGTATTTATAGTCCATTGAAGCTAGTCATGAAGCTAGAAACGAAGCTGAGGTAATAGATCACTCCTTGCAGAATTAAATGCCGCAAGCGATACATAACTCCAGACTTATGTTTACACCCCCGCAAATATCAATAATTCCTCAGATTTTGTTAATGTTCATGGTTATTCTTCACCCACTATTAATAAACGGCAGTATTCGGGTGCAAAATCATTTCCATTCACCTTTTGCGGTCCGACGTGAGTAGTTTTCAACGGCAATATATTAAAAGAAGGCAATAGTGCCACAGATAGAATAGCACCACACCGATGTAGAGAACCAAAACAATAAGCATATGTCGAATTTGTAACCTGTCAGCATTAAGCGTGAAAAATAGTTGTGGCTGCAAAAGATGGAATCCTCTACTATCATAATGTGAGCATGTTAATTTGTATGTATTAAAGTATTTTACAGGTTGGTATTCTATGAAAAGTATTTTTTGATAATATCGGACTCGTTGTATTTCTGGAAAATACCCAAAGCCTCTTCTTGAGGTAAGGTAGCAAGAAGCTGCTTGGTTATGTCAACAATTGATTGGGCAGTTTTGCCAACTATAGCAGCGTGTGATAAAGCTTGTAAAATACTGTCGATAGTTTTATGGACATTGTTTTGTATGATTGGATGTTGAGCTTGGATCAACTCTCCTAAGAAACTGTAGACATGAGGGGCAGCCTGCTCATTATTAACCACAGGTAAAAGATTAAACCATTGTTGGACAACTTGGTCAAAGTTGCCTAAGTTTGAGTTTAATTGATGGCAAATGTTAGCAATAGCACCGGCCATGGCTTCTGTGGCATAAATGTTTTCGTCTGCCTTTGAATCGGGAACAGCAATCATACCAAACATAGGACTTAAACACGAGGAACAGAATTCGCTGTATTCACCTCCTCCATATTTAGCGGCAACTCCAACAGCAGTAGCGGCATACTGTCTAGTAGTTGCATCAGAAGAAGAAAGCGATTCTCCGATAATATTCAAGAAATGGTCTTTGAACGAAGCTGAAGCGGGACCTGTATTTTCTATGAAGTCACAGATAATTGATAATCCGCATATCTTTATATTAGAATTTTCTTCATTCAATAATTGATTAACAACATTGAACAATCTGAGGAACTGAAGCATAAAGGCGGTTTTGGAACTCCTAAATATAGAAGAAACCACTCCATTAATCTTATCTAAAATCTCTTCATCGGTGTATTCACTCTCATCCTCATCCACATCCTCAGTATACTCATCATCTTCATTATCTTTCTCCTTGATTCTCTCCAATACCTCAACTAAATTGGAGTTAATTGCTTCGGCTAAGTAATTCAACTGAACTTCTGATAAAGCACCTGGTGCGATCACATCAATGCATCCCTTGATACAAGAGTAATACGCAATCAATAATTCAGCAACTGGCTCATTAGTTAATGTTTTGCATAACTTTTCACAAATTCTTGACCATATTTGTAAAGTCTCAGTAGAATTGCTACCAGTAGCCAATACAGTACATCGTAAAAGTGATGCTAAAGTGACAGCTGCGGATGCTCTTACACCATCATGTAAATAAAAGTCAAGCGCTGGAATAGCTATTTCTGCTAATTGACCAACCCAGGGAAGGAAATCACCTTTTAATTCCATAGCATAAGAATTTAAAAGCTCTAAAGCGGTGACCTTTTCGTCTAACGCCGCAGTATGTACAGCAATGTGTCTTCCTGATAATTGTATGACATCCCATTCGTCACTTTGTTCAAATTCTTCTGCTTGGTCTTCATCCAAAACCGAAATATCCTGAGTAGCTTTGGCTGTCTCTAAAAGTGGCGGTAAAATAGAGGGTAAATACTGATTGAACTCTTTCCCAACTAATCTGCATATTCTTGCCCATCCTTGATCCAAATATGGCTTTACTTCATCGTCAGGAGATTCTATGCTTGACTGTATGTTGGCAAATAATTGGATTAAATCATTTGAGTGGGGAGCAAATTTTTCTTTACCCACTGCCACGGCAATTAAAGTAGAACATTCAACACATCTGGCCAACAAAGCCCTATTATCGTCACCAACATCTGATCGCAAGACATTGAACAATAAAGGCATTAAGGTATCGTAATACTTGATGAATTTCTTTTCAGCGGCATCAGCAATAGCAGAAATAGTTGTTAAAACTTGCTCTTGAACATATTTCTTCGGGGAATGCAATAATTCTAATAACTTTGTCAATAAATCGTCCAAGTATGGTTCTAAGATTTCCTTATTGGCAGCTTCACTAAAATTCACCAATGCAGCGGCAGCATGAGCTTGAACTCTTGGAACTGATCTGTTAGTAAGTTTTGAGATTAATGGTGGTAGTATTTGATTCCCAGCAGTTCTTTGGATAACATCCGCAAAATCAGTAGACATTTGCCCCAATGCATTACAGCAAGCATACTGTACTCTAGGATGTTGATCATCAATCAAGGGTAAAATCATTTGCAAGATTTTGGGTATTTCATCTGTCAAAACATCAGCACACCCCTCAGCAGCCGATGATAACGCCATTAGAGCAGCTTGACGTTCTCTCCAATTAGCTGATTGGGTCATGGCTGGTAAATATTGGAATAAGGGCGACGCAAGGGAATTACCTCCCAATCTTAGCGCCACTCTATCTAAACTTTGACGAGCTGCGTCATATTCAAGCTCTTCCTCATCTTCTTCCTCGGCAGTATTATTATTCCATTCAGCAGCGTCATCATCATCAATGCAAACTTCGGTCAACATAGATAACGTTATCAACACTAGTGTATTAGTATAGGTTTGAGAACGTTTACACATAGCAGGAGAAACCTCAGCAAATGAAGTCAACAATTCCAAAGCGATGTTTCTGGTATTAGTTTCTAGCTCCTTATTTTTAGCCACGGCAGAACAAAACTCTATTATAGTTGGGAACATATCTTTAAACATTTTAGGAGCCACCATTACTAATTCAATTAAAGATTCTAAGACTAAAGCCAAAGATAAATCTTGACCGTTTTGTAGAAACATGGGTAAAGCATTTAATAAATTAGGCAACAATGGTGATAAAGTACCCCAGACTGATTTCGGCAATTCTTTGAAGAATTCCACAAAAGCGTTACAGGCAGCAATTCTAACGTCATTATCTTGGTCTTGAAAAGATGAATTGAAAATCGGTAAAATGTCATTCAAGTATTGTTGACCGATAATTTCAGGGGCAGCGGCAAATATTCTAAAAGCTGATTCACGGATACTGTTATTAGCATCCTGAGCAGCGCTGAATAATGCAGGAATCAAATCATTCCATTCATTACCAGGTTTGGTATATTCTTTAGCTACCTCAGATATGGAATCACATAATTTATGTCTCACTTGACTAGAGTTCTCTGAAAGAAACCCATTCAAAAGTATGGAACGGATTTGATACCTGGCTTGTTCGCTTATAATTCCGATGTTTCTGTCGGTAAATTTTGTGGCGACTTTAGGTGCTTTAATGGCAATTCTTCTAAATAGAACACACGAAAATGATCTAATAATCTCTGTAGAACCTTGAACAGATTGTTCGGCCAAAAACGTAAGTAAGATTTCCACATTCTGTCCTTCGGACCAATTCTGCTCTAGGGATTTTTCAGCTGCTGATCTGGCATTGTTATCAGCAGACGCCAAATTATTTAACAATTCAGAAAGGCTATTGTTAATATCAGCTGGCAAGACTGACATGGTAATTGCTGGCTCTTCTAACTCTTTCAATTGCTGTTGTTGTCCCTTGTTAATAGGTCTCTGCAAATCAATCAGTATTAGTATGGAGTTTTCCCAAGCTCCCAATTAATTTTCAATCAATATCTTTGGTATTTTGTGAGCTTTTCACATTTAAAAAATTTTAATTGGGTGATGCACGCAGTCCTCTCGTTATTTCGTTACTTCCCATGGAGCTTTTGGTCTAGCCTATATCAACTGCGAAGTTGCAAAAGAGAAGGGAGTTGTGATAAACTAAAGAGTATTAAAAAAAAAAAGTAATAGTGTAAATATACAAATATATAGATATTGATTATATATATATATAATTAGAATTCGTCAGTTTCATTGAAAGGGGCTCTTTTGGTAGTGGAATAAGATCGCAGGAAGATCATTTAACTTATCGCTTTAAAATGGTGATTACATCCTCATCCTCTAATTCATGAGTCAACCCTACGATTTGAGGTTGGTGTTTACAAGAAGTTCCATAAACCAAGGCATTTCTGAAATCACTTACCAATGACTTGTGGATAGAATTACAGAAATCTTCTACAGTACACCTATCATTTCTTAACACCACTGGTTCACTAAAATCAGGTAATTTACCCTTAGGTTTAGTGTACACCCTTACCAAGCTTAATTTTTCCCACATCATTTCTAATAAATCATCTAAATTCCATCCTTGACCTGAAGAAATTGGTATGGCGTTAGGGATCTTATATAATAAATCCAATTCTTCTACTGAAAAAGAATCAATTTTGTTCAACACATAAATGGCAGGGATATATCTTCTACTTTTAGCTTCAATGGCGTCAATTAAATCATCGACAGTTGCATCACATCTGAAAGCAATGTTGGCAGAATTAATTTTATATTCGTGCATAACAGCTCTAACTTCATCGTTATCTAAGTGTGTTAAAGGGACTGTATTAGTGATATTAATACCACCTTTTTCCTTTTTCAGAATCACAATATTTGGGGGCTGCTTATTAAGTCTAACACCTACACCTTCCAATTCATGCTCAATAAGTTGTTTATGTTGAATTGGCTTATTAACATCCAATACGATGAAAATTAAGTTTACTGATCTAGCAACTGCAATAACTTGCCTACCTCTACCTTTACCGTCTTTAGCCCCTTCGATAATCCCCGGTAAATCGAGCATTTGAATCTTTGCCCCTTTATATTTAATGATCCCTGGAACTGTTGTTAAAGTGGTAAATTCATAAGCTGCTGCTTCGGAATGTGTCCCGGTTAGTTTGGACAATAATGTCGACTTCCCTACCGATGGGAATCCAACAAACCCAACAGTAGCCACCCCTGTTCTTGCTACATCGAAACCAACACCACCACCACCTCCTCCTCCAGAACTTTCACTTATGATTTCTCGTTTTAATTTGGCTAATTTGGCCTTTAATTGCCCCAAATGAAATGAAGTAGCCTTATTCTTTTGGGTACGGGCCATTTCATCCTCGATATTTTTGATTTTCTCGACGGTAGTCATGGCTTATATTGATTTTTATCCTTAATATCGGCTCTATCAACAATAGTACCAATCTACTAGCCTTTATAACTTCCTTCTATAGCAAACTTAAAAGTTTTTCTACTGTAGTGAAAAAAAAAAAAAATTTGTAGTCGTGCGCGCTGCTCGCAGTATTAAGAAAAATTTTTATGTGTAAAAAGTAAGATCATTAGGTATATATACTAGAGCCTATCACTATTGAAGACTCTTTTAAGACAAATATCATACAATGGCGAAGAAAGGAAAGAAAGGAGCCAAAGGTGGAGAAGACATCTGGGATGATGACGACATGTATGAACAAAATCAACCTCAAGACTTAAACTCTCCATCGGAAACCGCTACCCCAGAAACTGATGGTCAAAATGGCAATGAACCTGAAGCCGCTTCTGCTGATGATGTAGCCGGTGATTTTTTGAGTTCTATCAAGAAATCCAAGAAAAAGAAGGATGAAAAGGAAGAAACCAAGAAAGATGCTCCAAAGGTTTTAAGTAAAAAAGAAAAGGAAAAATTGAAAAAGGAAGCTGAAAAACAAAAGAAAAAGGAACAAGCTGCTCAGAAGAAAGCTCAACAAGCCGAAAAGAAGGAGCAGATCAAAGAAGCCAACAAGAGGAATGCCGCTGCTGCTGCTACTTCATCTCCTGATTCTTCTGCGGCCGCTACCCCTGAACCCGAGTCGAATAATGGTGACGCTGAAGCTTCAAAACCAAAACCTAAAAAGGGTGGTAAAAAGGCCCCTGCTGGTTTAGCTGCCTTGAAAAAACAATTAGAATTGAAGAAACAAATGGAAGAAGAAGAACGTCGTTTAGAAGAAGAAGAGGAACAGCAGCGTATCGAAGAAGAAAGACTACTTGCTGAAAAGAAAGCTGCTGAAGAAGCTGCAGGAGCCGCCAAAAAGGAGAAGGAAAGATTGAAGAAAGAACAATTGAAAGCTGAAGGTAAGCTTTTAACCAAGAAGCAGAAAGAAGAAAAGAAGTTACAAGAACGTCGTCGTGCTCAATTACTAGCTGCTGGCAATGTTAAGGTTGCAGGTTTGCAAGCCGGGAATGATGAAGCTTCTAAACCTAAGAAAGTTGTCTACGCTAAAAAGAAGTCCACAAAACCTAAAACTTTTATCCAGAATAACAATGCCCAGACAGACAAAGGACAATCCAAAGATGACGAAGAAAAGGAAGAAGACATTGTCGATGACTGGGAAAAAATGGCTCTCGATGATGACGACAAAGAGGACGATACAGCAGAAGACTGGGAAGCTGAAGCTTCGGAAGAGCAAACTGAATCTACGCCCGCTAACAAACCAAAAGTCGAAGAAGTCAAAGAGATCAGTATTGAAGAGCAAAAGGCTATCGAATCTGAAAAAATTAAGCAAGAAAAAATCGAAAGGGAAATCAGAGTCAGGGAAGCTGAAGAGGCAAAGAAAGCTATCGAAAAGGCTAACCATGAAAAGAACATCAATGAAAGAGAATTGCGTTCTCCTATTTGTTGTATATTGGGGCATGTTGATACTGGTAAAACTAAATTGTTGGATAAAATTCGTCAAACTAATGTTCAAGGAGGAGAAGCCGGTGGTATTACCCAACAAATTGGGGCCACCTACTTCCCAACTGATGCTATTAAAAGCAAAACCGAAACTATGACCAGATATGAAAAGAGAACCTTTGATGTACCAGGGTTGTTAATTATTGATACTCCAGGGCACGAATCTTTCACAAACTTGAGATCTCGTGGTTCCTCTTTATGTAACATCGCCATTTTGGTTATTGACATTATGCATGGTTTAGAACAACAAACCTTAGAGTCTCTTAGATTGTTAAGAGATAGAAAAGCTCCATTTGTGGTTGCCTTGAATAAGATCGATAGACTATTCGATTGGGACGCTACTCCTAATGAAAATTTCCGTGATACTTTTGCCAAACAAAAGAAGCTGGTTCAAGCCGAATTCGAAAACAGATTTGAACAAATTAAGTTAGCTTTGGCCGAACAAGGGTTGAACTCCGAATTATACTACCAAAATAAAAACATGTCTAAATATGTTTCTATTGTTCCAACTTCCGCTGTGACTGGGGAAGGGGTTCCTGATATTTTGTGGTTATTAATGGAGTTGACCCAAAAGAGAATGTCCAAACAATTGATGTATTTATCTAAAATCGAGGCCACTGTATTGGAAGTTAAAGTTATTGAAGGTTTCGGTTACACAATAGATGTGGTGTTATCCAATGGTATTATAAGGGAAGGTGACCGTATAGTATTGTGTGGTTTGAACGGTCCAATTGCAACGAACATCAGAGCCTTATTGACTCCTCCACCATCAAGAGAATTAAGATTGAAATCTGAATACGTTCACAATAAGGAAGTTAAAGCTGCCTTAGGGGTCAAGATTGCTGCTAATGATTTGGAGAAGGCTGTTGCTGGTTCAAGATTAGTGGTTGTTGGAGAAGACGATGATGAAGAAGAAATTATGGAAGAAGTCATGGATGATTTAACAGGATTATTGGATTCCGTTGATACTAGTGGAAGAGGGGTAACTGTCCAAGCTTCTACCTTAGGTTCCTTGGAAGCTTTGTTAGATTTCTTGAAAGATATGAAAATTCCAGTTATGTCGATTGGGTTAGGTCCTGTGTATAAAAGAGATGTGATGAAAGCATCTGCAATGTTGGAGAAAGCTCCAGAATATGCAGTAATGTTATGTTTTGATGTGAAGGTTGATAAAGAAGCTGAACAATATGCCAATGAGCAAAAAATTAAGATTTTCAATGCTGACATTATTTATCATTTATTCGATGCTTTTACCGATTACCAAAATAAATTGTTGGAACAACGTCGTAAAGACTTCTTGGAATTCGCTATTTTCCCATGTGTGTTGAAAACTATTCAAATTATCAACAAACGTAATCCAATGATTATTGGGGTAGATGTCACTGAAGGTGCAGTAAGGGTTGGTACTCCAATTTGTGCTGTTCGTCCCGATCCAACTACTGGAGCTCCTAACGTAGTTTTGTTGGGGAAGGTTGTTTCATTACAAGTTAACCATAATTCCATGGATTCTGTTAAAAAGGGACAGACTTCTGCAGGGGTAGCTATGAGATTAGAGAGCCCTTCAGGTGTTCAACCAACTTGGGGTCGTCATGTTGATGAAAAAGATAATTTATATTCATTGATCACTCGTAAGTCTATTGATACATTGAAAGATCCTGCTTTCCGTGATACTGTCAGTAGAGATGACTGGCTTTTAATTAAAAAGTTAAAACCAGTATTCGATATCAAGTGATTTATTTGTATGACATTGTAAACGTTTTCTTTTTACTACATTTCCACTTTCTTAATTAATTAAGTATTAGATGTATATATATATACAGACTTTATAACAAGTAAAGACATTACTTGACATTACTTGATTGAACAGCGAGTGCCTGCCTAATTAGGGAGTCTAGACTCAGTGCGCACAAAAAAAATTTCACCCAATTGAAAATGAATAATTTCCAATATTCTTAGTAGGTGCTAATCAATATTTATTATTATTGCCTATAGATAGTAACGAACATGCAAGATTTACCACCTATTGGAGGATATGAGCCAGTGCAATGGAAGAGAAATCTCCCATCTAGAGGTTTCAGACCATCGATTTATTTTGGGATTTTCACGGCCATGATGGGATTTGGATTCTACAGATACTATAAAGGAGTTGATGAACAAAGAGAGTTAGCAAGAGAAAAACAATGGGCTAGATTCTACTTACAGCCATTATTAATTGCTGAAGAAGATAGAAACGTCGCCAGAAGATACTTCAGTGAGTTAGAAAGACAGGAATTGGTAAAGGAAACCATGAGTGAAGAAAAGAAGAGTAAATTCGATAAAGATTTATATAATGATAAATCTAAATTACGTCTCCCAAGATTCACTGCTGGTGCCCACCCATCAGAGAAATAAATTTAATGTCCAATATAGAAGTCGGCTTAACCATGCCTTGTACTACAATCAGATCATTATAGAAGATCATTAGATTCTTATTTACGGGCTTGCTTCTATCATATCTTATGTCATACATCCAAACGCATATTCTTTATTCATATAGTTTCTTATATGTACATATACTTTTTTTTGTATAATCTATAATGCTATATTTTATTACCGTAACTGCCACAGCTCGCATACTTTGATCCATTTTGCGAGTGTACCGGTTTTTTTCAAACTTAGACAATCGAATTATAGTAATCATAAAGCACCATGTCCATTAAGATAACCACTAAAGAACAAGTTAGATCATTGCTCAGTGACTATGATTACTTTCTATTCGACTGTGATGGAGTGTTGTGGTTAGGAGATCATTTGCTACCATCTGTAAGAGAAACATTGGCATTATTGAAGCAACATAAAAAGACAATTGTTTTCGTTACCAATAATTCCACAAAATCCAGAAAAGAATATTTGAAGAAATTTGAAAAGTTAGGAATTGAAGGTGTTACCACCAATGAGGTATTCGGATCATCCTATGCTACAGCTATTTATGTTAAAAAGATTTTGAATTTGCCAACAGATCAAAAGGTTTGGGTTTTAGGAGAAAAGGGTATTGAAGAGGAATTGCAAGAATTAGGATACCAAACATTGGGAGGTAATGATGCTCAATTGAATAAAGATGGGGTAGAATTTAAAAATGATCATCCAATGTTAACTAACTTAGATGAAACTGTAGGGTGTGTCGTAGCAGGATTAACCTTAAATTTGAATTATTTGAAGCTATCAATTACTATGCAATATTTGTTGGCTAAAAATAAATCCTTGCCATTTATTGCTACTAATATTGATTCTACATTCCCTCTGAACGGGAAGTTGTTGATTGGAGCTGGTTCCATTATTGAGACTGTGAGCTTTGCCAGTGATAGAAAACCAGATGCTATATGTGGGAAGCCTAACCAATCAATGATGAATTCCATCAAAGCCGTAAATCCTGGCTTGTTAAGTAATCCTAAAAAGGGATTAATGATTGGAGATCGGTTAAACACTGATATGAAATTCGGAAGAGCAGGAGGTTTAGATACTTTATTGGTGTTAACAGGAATTGAAACTGAAGATAAAGTCAAGGCTCAACCTAAGGATGAATGTCCTACTTACTACTTGAATAAAATAGGTGACATTTTTGAATACTTGCAATAAAAATCATATAGAGAATTATAGAAGTATAATATATTGGTTAATATGTACAATTCGGCAATGTTATGCCAAATGGTGCAATAGAGTCTGTTACAAAGCCTAAACTTGTGCTGTATAAACCAAAAGGTACGAATTTATAGCCTTCTCAAGATCACTGGATACTTAACCGCAAGAGGACCAGACGAGTAACTTAACCCACAAGACAGGATCTGGGTGGTTCGGGCACAAAGAATTTATATATTAGGGGCCCGATTATTCGCACAACATATTGTACAGCCGTGCTCTTACTAATCTACTAATCTCCTGAGTTTATATCGCCGCTCTCGTTAGCAGTACCGGTATGCGACACGTCCTCCCTCAGCTCTCCACTATGACGTAACCCCATCACCTTTTGCCAACCTAACAAATTAGGGATCTAAAACACTATATTGTGATATCTTGATTATTTTGAAACTATCTCAATTTCACAACTACCAGTTCTCTCCTGAAGCCGGTTACAGAAATCCAAAGAAAAAAAAAAAAAAAAAAAAGGGAAAAAAAAAATAGGAACAATTAAAAAAAAATCTAGACTGGGCTCCGTTAGTGTGTTTGATGCACTAATCTCACTTTTTTTGTGTGAACAAACTCGTTCTCACCCTCTCAGTTTTTATCCACCAGTCACCTTTTTTTTTTCAGAAACTCCTGATATAGTCGTTTAAGTAATAAGCAAGTTGCTTTTGCTAGTTACAGACCTACTTAAGAGTCAATAATTCATTTCGCTACTTCTGCGGCAATTCTCTTAAAGTATTTGCTGGTCTTCCACCGTCGTATTGAGTGTTGTCGGTGTCTGTGTACTTGACTAACTGAGTACTTGGTTTTTTTAATAGATTCCTTGCTGCCACACGTATAAAAAGGTAACTTATTAGTTCCATCCCTGGAATCAGCTAATATTGGGAGCATTTTTGATTAGTGTGGAAGTTAATTGATTTTTTTTTTTTGTTATAAATTGATCTGTTGATTTTGCTAGTTTTTGTTTCCCCGTTGATTTTCCTGTTAAGTTGTTAAACTCTTCAACTTTTCTTACTTGTATTATTCTTTAAACAGTTTATTTTATATTGCTACGATGTCCGAGGATAAAAAGAAGAAATTAGAGGCCAGCGATGTCATTTCCTGGCCAGTATTCTCCGAATTAATTGCCATGGATGAAGATGAAGAAGGTTTTTCCAAAGGATTGTTCCAAACTTTTGAAGACCAAGTGGTAGAGACCTTTGAAGGAATCAATGAAAATCTAGCACTGAAGAACTTAGATAAATTAAGTGCTTTGGGTCATTATTTGAAAGGGTCTGCTGCTGCTTTGGGGCTAGTCAAAATATCTACTCAATGTGAAAGAATCCAAAATTATGGTCATAAGAGTAATTTTGATAATTTCCAATTAGCTACAGACTTGGATCCTAACAGTGATGACTATTGGGTTCTATTAATAAAAGATGCGTTGGATAAGGCAAAAGAAAGTTTTGATGAATCTATGCGAGCCCTTAATGAATATTTTGATGACGAATTATGATTAAACTGCCTTCTCCTTTTTTTCTTGCTTTTGTTAAGCTCAACAACGACCGTTAACTCACCTGATTTACTAGACTCCTTTTGCTTCTTCCTTCAAGTTTTTTACATATAGCCTACTCGCATTGAAGTTAACACCGCTCCACCCAATAAAACTTACAATGAATTCAAAAACGTTAGAAGAATATTTACAAAATATTCACCCACAAGAAGATTTTTAGATCCTTAGTATATATCTAAGTTCTTTATATATTTTATCTTAAATCTGATAAAATCCTATGTACAACTTTAGTCTATATGCTGCTTGCCATTTCGTAAGAGGCAAAAATGCATGTAATCAACGTCGTAGCTGATGTAATCGCGGAGGATATAAGGTATGTATAATAATCTTCCAATACCCTTATGGTTTCCATCTGGATCAATTAGCTTTTGACAGGAAACCATTTCCCAATTGGATTGTAAGACTTTCAAAGTAACAGGATCAATTAAATTGGGTTCAAAGCCGTTGGTTTTTCCCGAGTTATCGATATAATAATCACACCGCTCGAATGGTATAACCATTGATTCGACAAATTCGTTCTTATTGTTCATTTCCTTTGGAATATAGCTCGTCAGGTCAAACACTGATCCAGTCTCTTGGAAGTCCCCAGGTAATAAACCGTCAAACCCTGACTTCACGAACCTTAATCTATAGCCTTCTGGTAAAAAGAAAGAGTTAGGAAAATGGTACCATTCTCTTCCTACACATACGTTAACAGTATTTTCATACTCTTTTACTACTGGTGTAGTTTCAAATAAGGCGCTAGACACCTTTAATGGAGCATCATAATTTTCTACCAAATTAACAATTCTTAAAATTGAAACCACAAAAGTGATGGAAATAACACCTAATCTAGCTGTGTGCAATATCGAACGAATTAATGTCTCATGGTTGATTATACGGCATAGAGCCTTGTTAACGCTAGACATAACCATGTTGACAGTAATGGCGGCATTTGCTAGGATCAATCCATAAACAGGGTATAAAAATCTTTCTTCTTTGTGCGGTTGAGAACCAAATATAAAACACCAAATCAATAATGGGCAATTGATCGCAAGCCAGTTCTTGTTAAAACCTATAGTTAAGAATATTCCCACAAAACCTAAGATCGCAACACCATTGAAATTAAGAAGTAAATTCAACACGTAATAGCTGAAAGGCTCAACCCCAAATATTTCGGGGCCCTCACCCTCTCCACCAAAGACATTATATAAAACTATGTTTAGTGGTATTAATACTAAACGCTTATAAAAAAATGAATCTATGGTGGTGATCACAATTAGTATACTCAAAAGGTTTACTAATGATCTACTAATAATGGATAACAATTTCTTGAAAGCCTCAAATTGACTGACTACTAAATGAATCCCAAATGGAACACCTAAAACTAAAATAAACGGCCAACCAATTAAACCTCCCATCATAATCCATGATAATGCCATAACTGCATTTTCCACTGTAACTTCATTCAAACTATAACTAATGGACATGTTAACACACTGCATGGCCCATGAAGAGGGCAACAAAGCTACTCCGGCGTGAGACATTCCCGGGGATATGCTGGAAAAGAATAAATACCAATTGGCAATACTAGCACTATAATTCTTGTTCAACGATCCGTGCAATTTCAATTCTGACCATACTGTAAATCCGTTAAGCAAAGCTAGTCTAATGAAATAGAACACATAATTACTTGGTAACCCCCACTTCTCTACTAGATAATTAACAGGGTATGCCACGGAAAAATATGGCAATAAATAACTGTAAGACCTAATAGCAAATTCAGGTGAATATTCCCACGTTTCTTTACCAAATCCTCGAAGTAATAGATTTAGAGGCTCCCAGTAGTTGAAGGTCTCGTCACAGTCAGGAATGATCATAGACAATGAACAGTATACTCTTATGAGTATATTTAATCCTATTATCCCATATTGTAACATATTATAATTGTTGACGTATTATTCTCAGCCGTTAAAAGGTTTCGCGTACTGAGTATTTTCAAGTATTAACCATTACTACTACAGTTGCAAAAAATCTCTAAAAGTATTTATATTGTTTTTCTACTTATACATCCGGACTCTAATCGGACTTTAACATAGAGTCACGACCGGGACCTGTTCCTACCCATTTAACAGGAACCCCAGTAAACTCTTCGATGAATTTCAAGTAAGCTTTAGCATTAGCTGGCAATTTACTGAATTCTTTAATTTGAGTGATGTCTTCTTCCCAACCTGGTAAGGTTTTATATTCGACATCAACTTTACCTAATTTAGTTAAATCTTCTGGGAAACTAGACAACTGTTTTCCTTTATAGCTGTAAGATACCCCGACCTCGATTTCTTTAAACTTATCCAATACATCTAATTTTGTGATGTTTAAGGCAGTATATCCATTGATTAAACAAGAATACTTTAATACCACTAAATCCAACCAACCACATCTTCTCTTTCTACCAGTGGTAACTCCATATTCAGCACCAACATTTTGTAAAGTTTCACCAGCTTCATTTAATTGTTCAGTAGGGAATGGGCCTTCACCAACTCTAGTTGTATAAGCCTTAACTACCCCGTAAATATTGTTGATAGTTTTAGGGGGTATTCCCAACCCAGTTAAAACCCCACCAATTCCAGTGTTTGATGAAGTAACGTAAGGGTAAGTACCATAATCTATATCTAACATTAAGGCATTAGCTCCTTCAACTAAAATTTTTTTATTTTGAGCAATCGATTTATGCATGAAGTCAACAGCATCAACCACAAAAGGTCTCAATAATTCTCTGTACTTTTCGTATTTGGCTAATTCAGCTTCAATATCATATTCGAAATCTCCATAACGTTTGTATCTGGATTCAATTAACCGATGATATCTGGTTTTAAATTCTTCCCAAGCATCAGGATCTTCGGAAACTAAATGATGAACTCTAATACCAGATCTAGAAGCTTTAGTAGAATAAGTGGGACCAATACCTTTACCCGTAGTTCCTATCGATTTCTTGGTGTTTGATAATTCAGCCTCCTTTAATTTATCTGTTCTTTGATGGAAATCAAAAACCAAATGACATCTAGATGAAATGAATAATCTGTCTCTACAGAATAATCCTTTCTTTTCTAAGTTATCTAATTCTTCGAATAAGGAGGGCACGTGAACTACCACACCGGATCCAATTAAGTTCAAACACTTTGGATTCACTAATCCAGAAGGCAATAAATGGAAATCATACTTAACTCCCTCAACGACAATAGTATGTCCAGCGTTATTACCACCCTGACATCTGGTACATACATCGATGTCGTCACATAAAATATCCACTAATTTACCTTTACCTTCATCTCCCCACTGGGAACCTAATACAACATCACACATTCTACTAGTAAGTTTAACTAAAAACTATATGGAATAATAAATTTAGATATATTGTATATACCTTATTTATGAACGAAACCAAGTGATCCCGTTAACCAAAAAACCAAAAAAAAAAAAAAAAAAAAAAGAAACAGTCAATAGGAATATCCTGCCTTTTAAAGGTCTCGGATATTTTTCAACGCTCGATGATTCATGCACAGAGTCAACGATAAATTTTTCTGCTCGGAAGAGTCAATTTGCTGCAAAAAATGCTGCGACTAAGTACTAAATCAGTAGGATGGTCTATTAGTTGGGACTCTTCGTCTATATCATGCAACTCAAGTTCCTAGTTTATGAAGAGTATAGTCTCAATATATTAGGCTAGCTTTTTCTTTTGGTATTCATTCTCAATTTTGCACTTTTCTTTAGTTTAATGACTGAGTTCAGGCACTATTTAGCTGTGAAAATGTGAAAATCACGAATACAAGCAAGAAAGAAGAGAAACAATAATTTTTGCAATAACACCTTTGGCAGACCCCTAAAAATCACCAAAAAATATGAACTATAATATTACACCCCATATGATCACACAACTGTGGAAATATGTTTGTTTTAGAGTTTTCTGGGTTCTAAAATTTGAATTTGTAGTACATACTCTTCTCAAGGAGAGCTAATACGCATGTAACTCGTTTTTTGTTTCTTAGAAAAAATGTATCGTAAATCTACTAAAAGCAGAAGTAAAGGATCCCATTGATTATTCACCAGTAAATCTGGTCATTTTGCCTTTTGCATCTAAATTAACATAGTAGTTTTAGTTTTTGAGTAGCTGAGTAAATAGCTTAATCGCAGCAAGAAAAAAGTGCACAGCGAAAGAACGATCTGAAAGAGTATGAGCGATACCCTTAGTATTCCGATACCAAGCTATCCACCTTTTACGCTCAGGTCATCTCTTATAGACAAGGATCCAGTAATATGGGTGCATTTGCTTGAGGCATATATTAAGCTATTCCAGTATCTAATGGAAGACAACTTTAAGTATTTATCAGTGAAATCCAAACAACAGTTATATCAGTTTTTAAAGAGTTACTTGCTTGAAACTTATGGCGAAGAGTCTAAGATCTTTTCGTTAGGGGCTATCAACCCTGACATTAGAAATAATGAAAGTGAATTAAAACGCATAATATTTCAGTTCCTCAAGACTTACAGTCTTCTTAAAATGAACTTAATTGGTGAATCGATTTGGTTCTTTGTCAGGATATACGTCAATAAAAACACCTCCGTCGTTCGGGGATTAGTTGACGGAAACTTCAAGTCCAGACTAAATGATAATAAAAAGTCAGGAAAAATTAGCTCCATAAATTCTGTTCAAAACTATTTGCAACAAAAGATATCAAAGGCTGATTTCACCGAAAAGGACTTAAACACCTTATCAATGTTATTGGGCCAGTCAATAAGTTCTAAAACAACAGTTAATTTGAATGATGGGAACCAAAACAAAACCATAAATAAGAAGAAGTCTATTGAGTTTGCTGAAAAATTTGTTAACAAAGATTGGATTCAAGCGCTCGAGGGCCTATACAACAACGGCACAAGCATCCACGCTCCAATTACAAAAGATGTAATGGTGGTGTCATTGATTAGTTTACCAGCTTCCCAGATAACTAGATTACTCAGAGAATTGGAGATTAACAATGCATCTTCCATGATATTGAGTCCATTATTTTGTTCAGTAATTATTTCTTCAGCATTTATGGAATTAATCCCAGGTCTTGAGGAAAAGATCACCTTTTTGACCGAAAATATTATTATTTCACCAAAAGAGGAAGATGTGGATACTTTGTTGAATATCCTTCCTGATATTCCAAGGGAAAAAGCAAGAATAATTTTGCAAAACAACGACAATGACGTTGAAAAAGTAACGAACATGCTTTTAGAAAATCCAGGGATTGTAGATGACATTGAGGTAACAACAGAAGGCAATGGATTTAGTGACTCTACTCCACAACCTATTAGTAGTCAAGACAAGAGTCGGTTCAAGTCTGAAGATCTTAGTTTTACTAAACTAGCAAAGGACTCCAAAGTCAGTAATGATAAGTCATTAAAGGAAAAAACTTTGGTGGCAGCTTTAAGAATGATGTATGAGAGTGATGAAGATGAACCTGATGATACTTATGACGAACAAGAGAAAACTACTGGCGATGACAAGGAAGCGCCTTCAGTGAAGCATGTGTTTGACCCTAAAGAAGAATATTTGTTTGCATTGTTCAAAAAAGATGGGATGGACCCATTTGAAAAATCCAACCGAAAATCAAGTAATAGACAGAAAATCAGAAAAGAAACTGGGTGGTCAGATGAACAAATTGAGGGATGGATTAAGATGTTATTGAAGTCTCGTAGAAGATTTAAGATGATGGAGGAGAATTATTTATATGGGAATGGTAATCCCAATAGATCCCCCAAAGTCAAAGTCGAAGAGAAATATAATTCCGAATCAGCTTCAGACAAATCAGGAACCAATAACGAAAATGATAATTCGAACTCCAGACTGAAGTCGGAGAATACGTCTAATAAGAAAACACCTTCCACTACCGACAAGGCTAAATTAAAGTCGAATTACGCTTACAACGACAAAAATAAAGCAAAAAAGGGAAACCACAACAGAAAACATGGTCACAATAAGAAGACAAATATCGAGCTTAAAGGAGCTCAATAGTAGATACAGTTTATAGATAATTTTGACATCTTGGATCGCGTTTCAAATCAAAAAGATTTTCTCAGTTTGAAAGGGCCGCAAGCTCGAACTTATAATAAAGATCAAACGTACCAATATGATAACTGGTCTATTTGTCTACGATAGCAAGGGTGATGTACTTATGTCCAAATTGTATAAAGAAGGGCTAAAACGGAACGTATCTGATGTATTCAGAATTCAAGTCATCAATTCCAATAATAAAATGAGGAATTCCAAAGATGTACGATCTCCAATTTTGACTTTAGGTTCCACATCTTTTATCTACATCAAATCTGACAAATTATGGATAACAGCAGTCACAAGGTCTAATCAGGATTGTTCGGCTATTTTGGAATTCTTATATAAATTTGAACTGTTATTGAAATCAACATTTTCAAATCAATTGACTGATGAAGTTATCATCAACAATTTCTTCGGTATTTATCAATTGTTGGATGAAATCATACAATTTGGATACCCCATGAACTTGGAACCAAGATATTTGAAAACTATACTACCATCGATTTCCATTGGAGAAGGTTTCAAATTAAATAATACTTTGAGTAGACGAAAATCTAGCGGAAATACATTCATGTTGAACTCCAATAAGAGTGGAGAACGATTGAATCAGGCATTGCTGAATATTACATGGAGAGAGCCCGGAATTAAGTATAGAAGGAATGAGATTTTCTTGAACGTGGAGGAACAAATTAACGTGTTAACCAACGAACAATCTGAAATATTGAATGCTTATGTTGATGGGAAAATTGTTATGAAGACTCATTTATCTGGAATGCCCGAGTGCAGGTTTGGTTTGAATGATGGTGGTTTACTAATTGGTAATACATCCAATAATACCAATGAACGAAATAAAATCAGCTCCCATACCCGAGGTCCTAATGATAATGTAGTGTTGGAAGATTGTAAATTTCATCAATGTGTAGAGCTAAACAAATTTGATACCGACAGGGTTATTCAATTTATCCCACCAGATGGTGAATTTCAATTAATGTCTTACAACTGCCTCCTGAATATTAATTTGCCTTTTAAAGTGGTTCCTCAAGTACAACAGTTAGGGACCAAGCTTCAATTTAAAATATCCATAAATTCGTTATTCTCGGCAAAACTTTCGGCCACCGATGTTAAGATAAGGATACCCACTCCACTGGGGGTCATTAAACATCATAGTTCCACTTCTCAAGGAAAGGTCAAATTTCATCCTGAAGATAATTTGATTGTTTGGAAATTTAATAAGTTCTTTGGCAATAGTCAACATGTTTTGACAGAAGAGGTAGAGTTGACAGAGGACTCGATTCATCAATTGATTAACTGGCCCAAACCACCTATCAAATTAGAGTTTGTCATCGATATGTTTTCTTGCTCTGGTTTGTCAGTCAACTATTTAAGAGTTCACGAGAAATCTAATTACAGAACCGTTAAGTGGGTAAAATATGCTTCTCAATCTGGGTTTTATGATATAAGATATTGAGATTTATTTATTCTCAATAATGACTTATGACTATATACAAAGAGATTACCTTGTATAGCCAAAAAATATAGACACTAAGAATGCCAATAGTTTAGTAGGTTGTAAGCATCACGAAGCCTCACGCACTAATCAAAATTTTTTCTTTTGTGTTAATTACTTTAATATTATAGAATAGAATAGATTCATTAGTATGAGAGGTATAGTTGTATTGGGAGGCTCCAGCCATCCTAATTTAACAAAGTCTATCTGCCGAAACATGACTATAGATCAAACGGAAGTTTCATCCAAGAAGTTTTCTAACGGAGAGACGTCAATTGAGATTCAAGACTCAGTTAGAGAAAAAGATGTATTCATAATTCAATCTGGATGTGGTGAAGTCAACGATAATTTCATGGAATTGTTAATTACTATAGCAGCATGCAAAACGGCTAGTGCAAAAAGAGTGACCGCAGTATTACCTTTATTTCCATATTCTAGACAACCAGATGTTCCTCATGCTGCTTCATTGACAGGTGCTCCTTCATTAACTCATAAGAAAGATCAGTATACCTTTGAAAGTGCTCCAGGGACCCCTACTCCACTCAAAGATGAATCTCATGATGTGTTTAGCTCAGCCCCTCCACCACTCAGCTTGAATCAGAATAACCATGGTCAGGGAAACCATCCTAATGGATTATTGGGAAGAGCAACTTTGAATAATGCTAATGCTAGCGGTTCTACAGGTAAGATACCTCATTTATCCCCTACCTCAATTGTGACTAACTCAGCAGCCGTTAATATTCCTTCCATAGACGCATATGGTAAAACTGAAAGTGGTTATAAACAATGGATTGCCCAAAATGGAACCTTAATTGCAAATTTGTTAGTCACAGCGGGAGCCGACAGGTGTATCACTATGGATTTGCATGATCCTCAGTTCCAAGGATTTTTCAATATTCCTGTCGATAACTTATATTCAAAACCATTACTAAAGAGATATATCACTGATTATATTCCTAATTATCAAGACGCCGTTATAGTGTCACCTGATAGTGGAGGCGCTAAAAGAGCTACTAATATAGCTGACAACTTAGGGTGTTCCTTTGCTTTGATTCATAAAGAAAGAAGAGCTAAGGTGCCAAAGAATCCTCCTTCCTCAAACGCTTCAGCATCTCCGCTAGTAAGCAGTGGGAATACAAACTGCAATTCTGCTAGTATGGTAGCTACCACTATGTTGGTAGGGGATGTCAAAGATAGAGTCTGTGTTCTAATCGATGATTTGGTCGATACTTCGTACACCATTACCAGAGCTGCCAAATTGTTAAAAGATCAAGGTGCCACCACCGTTTATGCATTAGTGACCCACGGGATATTTAGTGGGGATGCTCCCAATAGAATCTTGAAATCTTCTATCGATAAAGTCATAACTACTAATTCAGTACCGCAAGTACAAACCGCCAGTATTTTGGGAGATAAATTAGAGGTATTGGACATTTCCCGAATTTTGGGTGAAGCCATTAGAAGAATTCATAATGGAGAATCCGTGTCGATGTTATTTGATTATGGATGGTGAAGAAACAAATATAGATGTAATTAATATAAGAAGGGATTAAGAACTACACCATTATACTTTGTAGGACATTTACCCCACCGTAGAGACTCGGAGCTGGTTAAAAACTCGGAGCTAGTTTTTGAAGCATTTTTTTCATTTCCGAAATCTGGGGAAATTCGAGGGTGTGAGTTTCTCAATTCGTTACCTGAGAAACGCCATGAGTGGCATTTGCAAAAAAGGACAAAAATACCTTGTTTACGTGGACTTGTATATTACACTAATTGTAGCAATACAAGGCAAAAGAACTAGTATAGACAAGAAAAACAAATACCTCAAAAGGAGAAAATTAACCACATTCTATTATACTCCTGTATCCACAATGTTCATTGCACTACGAAGTTCATTACTCTACAATAAAACGACACCCTGGTGATGGGGTCATTAAAAAAAAAGTGTCATAAAACCGTTTTTATAAATCTAGACTCTCTGTCACTCCCAGTAAAGAGAACGTTGGGATCGTGAACTGTGGAGAAAAGTATAAATCCCACAGCAAATATTGCCGGAACTGTATGTCCGAGGCGGACGACAGCTCATCGCATCGGTTTTGGAACCAGTGTCTTAGTTTTGCAGCCTTTAATGACCATCACGTACTAATAGTTGGATGCCACAGAATTAATGTCTACTTCAAAAGACGTTTCTAAATCTATATTAACACCCAACAAAACTTCTCCGGGACTAGTAAAGTACAATAAAACTCCCAATCATTCCTATAACCTCTAAACGTTAGACCCTAGTGATTTGTTCCACTTGTCCTTTGGTCCCGTCTCTTCCCACACCCCCCTCCCTACGCTCGCTAACGACTACTGCTAACACTACACCGTTCCTGCACATTCATCCCCCTCAGCTGCTCCACAACTTTGTGGCATCCTGGTCAGTAATATAAATACACATCTATTTCTCCAGATTTCCTGGGTTCTTTGTAATTCACTCAATATAAAGGTGTCGCATTAGAACTAGTGATTTCTCACTTACCTAATCTTGTCTTGATTTGTGATTTGTGTCTGCGTGTTGTCTTGGATTGGCGTACAATAAAGTCTCATCTCGGATCAACCACTAACAAAGCTTGTACATTTTAAAGAACAGCCTCATACAGAGAAAATTGTTTTTCTGTGTTTTTGTTTTCTTATTACGTTGTTTTCGAATAGCTAAAGTATACGTTGTGTGTTCAATTTCATTATAGGATACGACAATGTCTGTTGAACAGGATATGCAAAGTTTGTCCTTGAATAGGACTCCTTCTAACAGCTCGTCGGTAGTGAGTGTTAAGCACGGTTACGTTGATAAACCATTTTCGGGTAAGAAACATCAATTTGACCAGGTGTTAGATATTTTAGATAACACTGGGTTTATTCCTGAGTCTTTAATTGAATCTGAAACTAAATGGTTCTATGACAGTTTAGGAATAGATGACGTGTTTTTTGCCAGAGAATCGGCTCAAGGAATTGCTAGTCATATTCACTCATTATATGCCTGTAAAGTCCAGGCTTATTCTAATGACAATTTAACGGATCAACCTTTGATTCAGTATAAACGTGAAGCAGAAGATCATGCCGTTTTCTTCGATACCAGTGTTCCTAATAGTAAGAGAATTAACAAATTTAATTTTGAAACTACTATTGATGATAAATATATTGATCCTTCCACTTCAACTTCTAATAGTTACAGGGCAGAATTTTTCAGTGCTGCTTTGAATTACAGAACCGATCCTATTTTGTCTGGAATTTACCAAAAAAATTCCTTGATTAAAGATCAATTGGTTAATTGTTATTTTGTTTATAAAAACACTTACGATTTCCAACAAGTTTCTTCTGATGAAACCGATATCGAAAAAATTGGTGATTCAACTTTTTTGAAAATTGCGTCTAAGAAGACCAAACAATTATATCAAGAAATCATCAAGAGTGTTACCGTTACCACTGGGCCAGTTATTAGACATTACCCAGTGGAAGACTCAGAAGAATACAGGGTTATTATTGGGTTTAGACAAAAATCTGCTCCTAGATATAATTCTGCTTTAACTGATTTAACGAATTACTATAGTTTAAGAACTACTAGAAAATATGTGGAACAATTTGCAAATGGTGTTACTATAATTTCGATGTACATCACCTCTACCCATAATAGAAATCCCGTGGATTTGTCTATTTATCAAGTGATCAAAGAAGCTTCTTTATTATATACCATTCCTCACAATTATTTCCATGATAACTTCATAGATGGTGACTTATCAATTCAAGAAAGTATTTATGCTCATTGTGGAGTTATTTTTGTTACTCATTTCTTAAACCGTTTAGGTCCCGAATATAACAAGTTAACTTCGTTATTAGATGCTTCCAAATCTACTCAACACGCTGAAGTTTTAAGTAGTTTGAAAAAACGGTTAAGAAGTGAAACTTACACCAGTGATTATATTCGGGAAGTTTTTGAAACTAGAAAAGAAATTATCAAAAAGTTATATCGTCAATTTGCCGATGTCCACTATATTCGTTCATCGATGGAAAAGACTTTATCATATCAAAGAATTTCCCAAATTACCCCTTTGGCTAACGAAGAAGAATTTGAAAAGTTATTGAGTCGTGAATGTTCTCAAAACGACCACCATATATTGGTGTTAAGAGCTTTATATGTATTCAACAAATCTATCTTGAAAACCAACTTTTATACTTCAACTAAAGTTGCCTTATCATTTAGATTGGACCCTTCTTTCTTACCAAAGACAGAGTATGCCGAAACTCCATTTGGTATGTTTTTCATTGTTGGTAGTGAATTTAGAGGGTTCCATATTAGGTTTAGAGATATTGCTAGAGGTGGAATCAGAATCGTCAGATCAAGATCAGTTGATGCTTACAATGTCAATGTTAGAAACTTGTTCGATGAGAACTATAATTTGGCTAGTACCCAACAGCGTAAGAACAAGGATATTCCAGAAGGTGGATCTAAAGGGGTTATATTATTAGATCCTGGTAATGCTCAAGAAAGACCTCAAGCTAACTTCGAGAAATATATCGATTCCTTAATCGATTTATTATTGAAGCAGAACATCCCTGGTGTTAAAGACAACTACGTTGATTTATATAACAAACCCGAAATCTTATTTTTAGGACCCGATGAAGGAACTGCTGGTTATGTTGACTGGGCTACTTTACATGCAAGAGCTAGAGGTGCTCCATGGTGGAGATCGTTCTTGACTGGTAAATCTCCAGCAATTGGTGGTATTCCTCATGATGAGTATGGAATGACTAGTTTGTCAGTTAGAGCTTATGTCAACAAGATTTATGAACAATTGAATATTGACAATGCTACCATTAATAAAATCCAAACAGGTGGACCAGACGGAGATTTAGGTAGTAACGAAATTTTATTATCTAGAAACGAAAAATACGTCGCTATTGTCGATGGATCAGGAGTGATTGCTGATCCTAGTGGTTTAAACAAAGAAGAATTATTAAGATTGGCCAAAGAGAGAAAGATGATCGACCATTTCAACAAATCCAAATTATCTAAAGAAGGTTATGTGATATTAGTGGATGATTTTGATGTCACTTTACCTAATGGATACACTGTAGCCAGTGGTGTTACTTTCAGAAATACTTTCCATTTGAAGATTGGCGAAGTATTTGGAAAAAAGCTAGTAGATTTATTTGTTCCATGTGGTGGAAGACCTTCCTCAATTGATACCAATAATGTCCACGAATTAATAGATTCTAAGACTGGTAAATCCATTATTCCTTATATTGTTGAAGGAGCCAACTTATTTATCACACAATCAGCTAAAATATATTTGGAAAAGGCTGGTTGTATTATTTTCAAGGACGCTTCTACTAATAAAGGTGGTGTTACTTCCTCATCCTTAGAAGTGTTAGCTGCTTTAGCCTTTGACGACAAAGGGTTTTTATCTCATATGTGTGTTGATTCGAAGACTAATGCTGTCCCAGAATTCTATCAGAACTATGTTAAACAGGTTCAAGCAGTAATCGTGAAGAATGCAGAAGCTGAATTCCAGCTGTTATGGAATTTGAAACAAGAAACCGGTCTTACCTATACTGAATTGTCCGATAAATTATCAGTTACTATCAACAAATTGGCCGATGAATTGGCCAATTCAAAAGAATTATGGAATGATGATAAGGAGTTTAGAGATGCTGTCTTGTTTGATTCTTTACCTCCGTTATTATTGCAAGAGATTGGTATTAATAAGATTCTTGAAAGAGTGCCGGAAACCTATTTGAAAGCTCTCTTTGCTTGTCATTTGGCTTCTCGTTTCGTTTACTCCAGAGGAATTGACTCTAACCCCGCCAAGTTTCTTGAATTTATTTCTTCCACCAGAAAAGGATATATTCAAAAGGGTTTCCTTAAAGCTTGATTTTGTTGGGCTAGATTTTCTTTATTTATTTCTTAGTTATTTAGAACTTAATACAAACGTTTTCAATGTTAACTTCACTGAATGTCAACAAATTGGTGACTACAATGCCTATATTATGCAATATATTACCGAATACATAATAACTTCCCTATGTACAATTATAATTAGTCCATATGATTCTACGACTTATTTAGTTCAGCTTCAATTCTTTTTCTAGCTTGTGCTTCTTCTTCTAGACGACCGAGTACATAATCCGCAGCAAAGGCTATGGCAAACGTAGAAGCACCGACATAAATTCTAGCCTTGAACGGTAAGTTCATCCACCTTTGATAAATACCCATCACACCTGAAACCAAGAAGAGACGATATAGTCAATTTTCATTTGAGATTAAGCTGAGCATCGCATCGCGACAAACATCGTTATAGTTACATCAATATGTGTGGGGTACCAAGTTGCAAAAGACTAGAAATATGTCATTCTCCCTTACCGCCTTGTAGTATACAGACATTTCACGGAAATGATACAATATTGCTTGTAGGAACCTACAAGTTGGAAGACAACGGTGTCAAGCATGGCTCTATAGACGTTTATAGACAGAAAACTTCCTTGACGCTAAAGAACCGATTTTTTACTGGTGCTGTTTTAGACTTGAAAATAAAAGGCACAAAAATTTCTAGCTGTCACGCAGATGGAAAGGTTATACTATGGGACTTTAATGAAGCTGATTTTTTATTAACGAATATCAAAGAATTTCATGTATTTGACGCTACAGTTACCTCTGTAAATTTTTCACCATTTCAAAATATTATGATTGCAACTTCAACGGATGGTCAAGTGTGTTCCATCGATCTTGAGTCGGGCCAGGTAGACTATTTCAACAGTTCCCATGAATTGGAATGCTGGATCAGTGAATTTGGGAAGTTGGGCGAACTATCCAATGTTGTATTCACCGGGGGTGATGATTCGAAGTTAATGGCATTCGATTTAAGAACTAATGATAAAATATGGTCTACGGGTATGAGGCATCATGATGCTGGTGTAGTATCTATTTTGGCTCCTAGTAGGGCCTGGAACGCAAGAAACAGTAATCAGTTATGGACCGGCTCCTATGATGATAATTTAAGAATATTTGATTTAAGAGTTATGGATAAAGATAACCCGTCGTTGATTCAGGGTTACATACCCAAGAATCAAGAACAAGAGAACCTTGGTGGTGGGGTCTGGCGGTTAATACCTTCGCCAAAACCTGGTGATGATAGAGTATTGGTATGCTGTATGTATGACGGGGCTAGGATCGTTGATGTTAATGATGAATCCTTCATGGTTGCGAAGTATTTCAAACAGGATCATGAAAGTATGTGCTACGGAGGAGATTGGTCAACAGATGCAAAATCCATAACAACATGCTCTTTCTATGACAGAGTTATCCAAACATGGGACCCTAATTGTACCCAAGAGTAAATGTATATATGTATATGTAGATTTGTATTTAGTACTTTTCTTTTGTACTAGGAAAATGAACTCAAGTCTAATGGTACAGATGAACCTCTTCCACTAGGATAAAGTTTCACTTTCCCATTCTCTCCAAACCTCCTTGGATGTGGTATAGATTTGGCATTCGAGAATTTAAACCTGCTTGAATCAGCTATCTTGATTCTAGTTTTGGAACTATCCCCAGACCCATTTAAACCTCTGCTGGATGGGTCAATGGTATAGGCCAGAGCCGAAATCTTCCTTAACGATTCACCAGCGTGTTGTTGCAGACTCAAAGCGGATCCTCCAGATGGAGGAGGTGGAGGGGGAGCGGCCTTCTTATATGGTTTCTTTTCGAAGGTCAGTTGACTCGGAACTGAAGGTGGAGCGCTAGGCGGAGCAGAAGGGGGAATGGGCGCAGCTGCTGGAGGAGTAGGTGGAGCTCCCTGGGGAATTGATGGAGGAATAGAGGTTGGTGGAGGTGGAGGGATATTTGGCATACTTGTAGTCTTTTCATGTTCATCCTCCGAACTCTCAAATCCTGACACTTCACCATCGTCATCATCGTCGTCATTATCATCATCATAATCTTCATGAGCTGAACCAACATTACGTTGAGGCATAGGGGCTCCAAACATAGCTGGGACAGGTGGTGCTTTAGTTTGTGCTCGTGGAATAGACTGCGTGGGTGGAGTAGGAGCTGCAGATGGTGGTGCTGGTGTTTTAGGAGGCTCTGATCTAGTAGGAGGGGGAGCATGTTGAGGCATTGATGGTATAGCAGGGATCTTTGGCAGAGAAGTTTTTGGAGCTGGTGGAACTCTTGGTGGAGCCGGAGAACTAGCTTTTGAATTTTCCACACTGGAGGAGTCAACCACAAAAGATTCATCTCTTCTTGCATTAATCTCAGCTAAAAAGGGCAAATTACCAGGGCTAGGAGCCGGTGAAGGAGACAGCGATGGTGGTCCACCGAATCCGCCTGGAGGAGGAGGAGGGGGATTTGGAGGTCCTGATTTAGCAGAGCTTTTAGGAATAGAAGGAGGAGCCGGAGGAGCTGGAGGAGCTGGAGGAGCTGGAGGAGCTGGAGGAGCTGGAGGAGCTGGAGGAGCTGGAGGGGCAGAAGAAGGTAATGAAGGTGGAGGACCTGAAGGAACTTGTGGAGGAGGAGGAGGAGGAGGAGGAGTGGGAGCCGAATTGGATGGAGGTGGGGGAGCCATTGAGGGAAGTGGAGGAGGCTTCGAGCTTGTATCTTCAAATGAACCAACCGAGGACGTTGAGCCAGTCTTTAGGTGACTGGATTTTTTTGGTCTTGAAGGAGGCATCTTAGGAACCTGTAGACTACCACTTGGAGGCGTAGGTGGTGCTGAATTAGGAATTGATGGAGGATGCGATGAAGGAACTGGTGGCGGTGCTCCTGGAACAGCGGGAGGACCGCTCGGAGTAGGTGGAGCTTGTGACCCATCAGAAGGTTTTGGAGGACGTGATCTTGGAAGTTGTGGCACTGGTGGAGTTGCAGAAGGAACCTTATTATTGGAGGGCCTGCTAGGAATTGAAGGAGTTGGAGCAGCAGATGGAGGTGGGGGACGAGATCCGGGGATTTGAGGAGCAGAGCTTGGTACTATTCCCTGTCTGTTATCCTTATTGACTGATTTTAACTTAGGGACACCACCAGCAAAAATATTTCCTAATTGAGGAACAGCAGGTGTAGGCTGAGTCGCTGAACTTCCTCCACTTGGTGGACCACTGGCAGAAATTGACATAGAAGAAGATGAACCGCCCAGAGTGTTCCCATCTAGCATCGGCTTAGATCTATCATTAGTAACGGCTTTCTTTAACCGTGCTCCCTTTCTGATATCACCTAATAAAGCGTCTCTTCCTGCCATTGAAGGAGGAGGCATGGAGGGTTCTGAACTACCACCAAAACTTGGAGGTGGAGGAGGTGGTGGAGGACCACCCATACCGGGAGGAGGTGGCGGAGGAGGAGGAGGAGCTGGCATAATTCTAGTATTGAAGAATCGTGAGTTTATGGATCAAGCTATCAGTGATCAAAGCGAGCAAGACATTATCGGACCACGCACTACTAAATGGCTGCAACAACTTGGTTCTTGTTGTCTGGATTAAATTGAATCTATGGGTTAATCTATATATAATATATATGAGGCTCTTGACTATTTGATCTTCCAATTGAGATTGTCATATCCAAACAACCATGGACCCACTGTATGTCTGACAAGAATCATAGTAATTCCCAAAAATAATTGTTCTCCTAAGATTAAAAGGCATAGCGTATCTTCTCTCAAAGGTCCAAACCATACCAAGTTTAAGTTAATGATGGTCATGTTGGAAAACTGGGATATATTTCCACTGTCATCTCTTTTCAATTGAATTAATTTGAAAATCTCTAAAAAGCGGAAAACCAGCGTCACCATATTTGAGGGTGTTCTTAATTGCCCAAAACTAGGGGACATCAAATTGGTCTCTGGATTGAATCGAGGCAACCTATGTCTGGGACATGGTACAATATGGAACAATTGGGGCACTGAATATAAAAAGTTGATGATTTGAGGCAAAAAGAATATAAGCAAAGTTTTAGAAAAATGACCTAAAATACCCACCAACCCAAATACCATTCCACTAAAATAACAATAGGTATCCCCCACAAAAACCTTTGCTGGATACCAGTTAAATTGAAGCAAACCAATTGAGACCCCCAAGAATGGTAACAAGAAAATTACCGAAAATAAGTGAGAATCGTAGGCAGCGTCCGTGACATCTGATGAAAAAAGATAACAAAAGTCATTGACTAAAAATATTACTGCCAACACTACCGATTGTCCAACTTCTAACCCGTTGACACCCGCTAGAATATTAATGGAGTTAGGGCAGAAGATCGAAATTGCAGACATATATATATAATAAAAGATTCCTAAATCAAGTAATTTAGGAGAACCTCTAGGAACCATATAGTCAGTACCTAAAGTACTGAACGAAAGACCAGTAGCATAAGAAACCACATGATTTCCTAACTTAATGAAATAGTTCAAAACATCTAGAACAAATTCACCTTTAGGTAAATGTGAAGTGAAAAAGGTAGGGATAACAATGGAGGTGACACTGAAGTCCACATAATATACAATCAATAAGGGTAATGATGCCACTGCCGGTAAGAAAAACTTATGTCTCCACCTGATATCAAATAAGTCATCGAATAAACCCAACATTATGGTACTTTGCAAGCAAATTATAGCACTTAGATACTGGGAAAGTTTATTATGAGGAAATAATTTGGTGTTATCAATGGAATTATACTGTTCGAGATAATTCTTCGATTGATAAGCATCGTTCGATAAGTTGGAATAAGAGACCAAATACTTGAAAAACACAAACGGGATCAATCCATACATAAGGAATAAATATGATATGGCACTCACAGCACCCATAGATTCAGGGATCTCTATGCCCGCCCCCTTTTTTGACATATCTTTACCTTTTAGCCCAATCTTTTTGAACAGATCACCCAATCGAGGGATTAATGTAACGGTTATTAAATACCCAAGAATACCAAACGCAGCACATGTCCTTATAGGATTGTTTGGGGTGATCATGGATACGGCTAGTATCAATAAGGATACCTTTATAACCATAGACATGCCTTGTATGTTTGTTTTAGTTACACGTTTGCAATCGCAAATCGTGTAGCGTGGAGTTAGTCGCGCATTTTTCAAGGTGATAAGTTTGAGGATCCTCGTTAACGAAGGATACAAAGGGCAATGAAGCCGTTTATTACAGGACACGAGGAATTGATACATGATATCAAGTATGACTTCTACGGTAAGAATATTGCCACTGCTTCATCAGATCAACATATTAAAGTGTTTGACCTAGATTCAGCTACCAGTTCTTGGGTGTTAAACGACCTGTGGAAAGCTCATGATTCTCTGATAGTTAAGGTTACTTGGGCCCATCCAGAGTTTTCTAGCTCCAAGATTTTGGCGTCATGTTCGTACGATAGGACTGTGAAGTTGTGGCAAGAGCAACCTGATGAAATGCAAGGGTCTGGAAGAAGGTGGATGAAGCTATGTACTTTGGCCATAGAATCTTATGGACCTATTTATGATGTTGTATTTGCTCCCAATCATTTAGGATTTAAATTAGGTTGCGTAGGAAGTGATGGGATATTTAGAATATATGAATCCTTGGATCCATCGGATCTATCGAATTGGACCTTGACAGTGGAGATACCGATTTTAAATCAGCAGTTACCTGCTAAGAATCTACAGAGTAGTTTTTCAGTCGAATGGTGTCCAGCTAAATTTTCCGATACCGAGAAGTTCATAGTGATAGCGTTAGATCAAGGGTTCATTTATTCATCATTGACTGAAGCCAACAAGAAGAATGGGGACGATAGTGAGGATACTTCTGTTACTTATAAGAAGATTTGTAGCTTACCCGAACACAATGGGTTAATAAGATCCGTTAGTTGGGCTCCTTCTATGGGAAGAGGATATCACCTAATAGCCACGGGATGTAAGGATGGATTTGTCAGAATATTTAAAGCCACGGAAACCAGTAATAATACCTTGAAAATCGAAACAATTGCCGCTTTAAATGATCATAAAGGTGAAGTGTGGAGAGTCAATTGGAATCTAAGTGGAACTATATTGAGCAGTGCTGGTGATGATGGTAAAGTAAGATTATGGAAATGTAATTATTTGAAAGAGTGGAAATGTATGAGTATAATAAATAGTAGCAACCAGGATCAAAATAGAGTTGCTCAAGAGGAAGTCGAACCAACCAAATAAAAATAAATGATTTATGAATTCAATGCCTATACAATTTTTCTAGATTTTTTTATAAGTTTTTTGTCAGTTTTAGGTTTAGAATTTGATTCTAATTGATTCCACATTTCCTCATCATCCTCATCATTGTCGTTATTGTTAAGTCTTTTCTTTTTGTTAAGTTTTAACTTTTTAGGATGTAATTCAGCTTCTTCGGCTTCTGATTGTTCATCTTCATCAGTTAAGACAATTATAGTGGAGATTTGAGTTCCAAGGTATACTTTAGTAACCATTTTTCTGGTATTTATATCAAATATTCTTAAATATCTGTCCAACCCACCAGTAGCGACATATTTGTCCTTGAAGTTATGAATTGCGTGAGTGGCCCCAGTGTTACCACCTTCATTGAACTTACCTAGAAGTTTAACCGATGGTCTTCTTAATTCCCCAGCCGAAGCTGATTGAATCTTGGTAGCATTTGGGTCTATTTTAGTCAAGGAATATTTTCCAATTAAATTTGTGGTATCACTCAAGACTGCATTGTCATTATTCAACGTTACTTGAATAATTGGCTTTGGGCCAATTTTAAAATCATGTATAGGGCTCTTTTTAACACTTGTATCATATATACGTAATTGGCCATATTTGGTGACTGTAATGAATTTATTTTCCTCCATGAATCTGATATGCTTTATACTAATTGGTACTCTTAAATCCAAAAAGTCATTTGGAACGTTTTCGGCACTAAAAAGTATCGTCGGAGTAAAATTGGTTTTGGTGAAGCTTTTACTGGGGCTATCGTATAAGGATATTATTTTAACATCATTTTCTTCACCACCATAAGCGAAAATCCCATCTTTGAATGGATTGGAAACAAAACAAGTGATCTGCTTGTTGTCTTCGACTGGCAAGTCAACTTGGGTCAGCTCAAAGTCTTCAAGGTTAAAAATGAAAACTTTCATGGTTTCAAAAGCCACTATCACAGCATTGTGAGCTTTGTAGTTGATCAATGAAATTGGCTTATCGCTACATAAGGAGACACTTTTAAGAAGTTCATATGTTGTGGAATCATAAACACAGATATCTCCATTTAGCCTTAAGGTTATTAAATAATCGTTCACAATAGTCATGCTGGTGACTCTTTGTTTTACTGAAGCAGTTGGCTCAGAACAGATGTCTTTTACCGAGCTAGGCTTTATCCCTTCCTTTTGGGAAGTGTCCGTCCCTTTGGGACAAATAACTTCTTTTACAAGCCCAGTCTCATCTGAGGAGACTAATACTTTCATTCTGGCGTGAAGATGTGCTGATGGTTGAGTTACGGTGTGAGATGAGCTACTATGAGATGAGATGCGTGAAAAATTTCGGTTCGCATTGACTGCAAAAAGTACAAATGCTAGGCTGCAAATTACATTACAGGAATGTAAATTACGCTAAAAGTTTCGACGCTGTAAACGACAAAGCTATTGTTGATCATTCCCCTGTTTGGATCTTGATCTGGAGGCAAGAACCAAATGGGACACAAAGACTGGATAAGATTTTCGAAAAGTGGCCATTTGGTTATATGATCCCACATTCAAGGATCAAATCAAGAAAGGTACGTAGATACTTAAGAGATTCATTCGCCTCAGAACAACCAACTGTACCGCTCATGCAGGTTTGGATGTTTTATTCTTAATAATACCCATTCACATTTAACTTAAAGAACAACAAATGAAAATCTTACCATCGTACGGTCACTTGGTGAGATTGTAACTGTTTTCCCAGGACGCAGTTGATATTTGTGGTTCACTTGGATAATCCCGTCTTAATCAACAAACAGTATTGAAACTGTCACACCACCACCTAGTTTACGGCTGCTTTCTACTTTATAAATGAAGTATCAACAATATGCAGTATAAGAAAATCAAGATTAACATTGGCACGTCTTTTCTATGCTGGGGGTAAGGATGTTTCCATTTACGGCCTAGTTGGATAATATGTTTAAAGTATACTTGTCCAAGAAGAGCACAAAAATTAACTATGCCTGGTCCTCGAGGATGGACCAGGAGTGGACCATGGTCCAATTTCTTTTTCCTTATGTATGGGAGTGCGGATGTTTGTCACAATTAGTTGATGTATAAATAGGGGTTGAAAATACAACAGAAATCGGTCCCTTGGCCCAGTTGGTTAAGGCGTGGTGCTAATATGCAGGAATCGCATAGTTACGCCAAGATCAGCAGTTCGATCCTGCTAGGGACCAATTTCCATTGGGCGTGTGGCGTAGTTGGTAGCGCGTTCCCTTAGCATGGGAAAGGTCTCCGGTTCGACTCCGGACTCGTCCATTTTTTTTATTTTACTTCCATTTTTTTCATAATTACTACGACGAAGAGGATATATATGGTCCATTAACATCGTGCCTATCAAATATTATTGTTTGGGGGTTAAGTTTACGTTTAAATAGTGACAATATCGTATTTTAGTGGTTGCGACGACTAATGGAAGATATTGTTGGAACCAACTTATCTGAATAAAAAATGCAGGGAAATTGTTTTGTGAAGCTCACGATGACACAATGCTTACTATTTTATGAATAATGCTGTAATGAGGTATTCATATACCTTTTGAAATTCTTAGAAACAGGAATGAAGTAGTTTTTGCAGCCAAATGAGAAATCTCATTTTCCATTTGAAAACAAGGGAAATGAAGGAAGAATCAAGACAATAGAAACCGAAATACGTTGAGACCCGAGGAAGCAGAGAGTTTTATAAGCTTCTTAACATCTTGATCCCCTTTTTAATCTTTAGAATTGACGTCGAAGGCGAGTGAGAGCATCTTCTGCCTTAAATTGGAGTCCAACGATGAAAAAGTCAGAGATTTGGAAGAATATAGAAGAAATAGTAAATAAACAAATTAATTGACACTTCATAAGTTTTCAATACAAAGCCACTGATAATCACTTAGCTATCTCGGTGATGTCATTTGGCATCAAGTCTATAGCTCTAGAATGAGCGGTCCGGGTAACGAGCATCTCGCGACATCTATAAAAATCATACTAGAAGTATCTGAAAATTTTTTTTAAGGGCAACTTTCTTTCTTTCTTCTAGCAGTTACAAGACTTTTTAATAAGGGCTTAGTGGAATAAATTATTAATGAATTACAATAAAATGAAGCTGATGAAATGGAGTATCTTCTTTCTCTGTCTGATTCGACTATGACGACAGGGTTGACAATACGTTGATTAATCAATATGTTCATTTATGAATCGATTAATTGACTTTTACGTGCCAGTAATTTTACAATTCTGATTCATTTTTTAAGTTCAAATAAATTAACATGTTAAGCACTTATTAAAGAGTTGGATGATCATCAGGAGTTTCCTTGTGATGATGTTCTATTCTTATAGTAACTAGTTTATAATATTTATTATTTAAATGATGAAATTTCCTGTTAACATTCGCAGTTTCCTCGGTAGCATTCATAAAGAACCCATCTTAGTATGCCGGTGACCGCTTTTTAGACCTTCCATGGATGTCTGATAAATAATAATGCTATAAACTAGTTACTAAGAATTTTTTATAGTACTTTTATGATGCGTAATTTCAATGAAGGTAATTGGAAATTGTATATTTTCAATTCATAGGTAAAAAAAGGGAAGAAGTAAATAAAAAAACAGAATTAAAGAGGGCCTATTTATTTTAAATCTTACCTTTAACATTAGGAGTAGTTAAGGGCCATTGATAGGTACCTTCATCATTAAAAGTATAACCATGTGCAGTTAAGAATTTTCTTAAATTCTTTGGACCTTTGGAACCATAAGCATAAATCTCTGGACTTGGAGCATCCTTAGATTCAATATGTTTCAACAAAGGAGTAAACAAAGCCCAACTAATTTGTAATTCATCATCTCTAACAAAGTTAGAGTGATTACCCAAGTAACAATCTCTAATTAAAGCTTCGTAAGCTTCAGGAATCCAGAAATCTTTAGAATATCTGGTAGCATAACTTAAATCTAAATCAGTTAAAGAAGTCTCGGTAGAAATACCAGGAATCTTGGAGTTTATCTTTAAGTACACAGCTTCATCAGGCTGAATTCTGATTACCAATTCATTATTTTGAATTTCTTTGAACATACCTTTGGCTACAGGCTTGTATTGAACTCTGATTTCAACCTTCGATTCGTCTAAAGCTTTACCGGCTCTCATAACAATAGGAACACCATCCCATCTTTCGTTACGAATATTCATACCAATAGCGGCATAAGTAGCACACCTAGAGTCATTCTTAACGGTTTCGTCATCCAAATACCCTGGTTTAGACCCATCTTCAGACTTACCATATTGCCCTATTAAAATATCGTCATGATTAAATTGCTCAACCGCTTTTAATACTTTAACTTTTTCATCTCTAATGGCCTCAGGGTCAAAAGAGTTAGGTCTTTCCATAGTTAACAATGTCAATACCTGTAACAAGTGATTTTGCATAATATCTCTTACAATTCCAATTTCATCAAAATAACCTCCTCTGCCTTCAGTACCGAAAGCTTCTTTGAAGGAAATTTGAATCGACTTGATATGCTTATTATTCCAAGCGGCGCTTAATAATTCATTACCAAATCTTAATACCAATAAATTCTTGACCATTTCTTTACCTAAGTAATGATCAATTCTATACAATTCTTCCTCAGTAAACAATGGAGCCAAGTCTTTCTGCAATTGGTTAGAACTTTCTAAATCATGACCAAATGGTTTTTCAACGATTAATCTGATTCTTCCATTAGCAGGATTAACATTTTCTTTCAATTGTTTCCCCACAGTTCCAAATACTGATGGTGGCAAAGCCAAATAGAATAATCTTTCATTTTTAGCCTTTCCCGAATGTTTGGCTTCATATTCTTCAATAGATTTGTTTAATTCCTTATATCCGTCAGGGGTATCATACTGACCTTGAATATAAGAACATAAGCTTAAAAATTCATCAATCTTAGGCTTTTGGTCCTCGGATTTGATCTTAAGATTTTGACCAATTCTGGCCCTATAGTCTTCTTCCGACATCTTGGATCTAGCATACCCAATGATCTTGACGGTGGAAGGCAAATGACCCTCTCTGAATAAACCAAAAAGAGCAGGGAAGGTTTTCTTTTTGGCTAAATCACCAGAAGCTCCAAACACCACAATGGAAGTGTAAGCTCCAAAAGAATCCGACATCTTAAATCAACTAGTCAATTGGCACGATAAATAAACTGTCTACAACTTATACCAAGTAGGTGATCACCTTAGGATGAAAAAAAAAAGTTGCTGAAAACAAAAATTTCCGGTGGGATCGAAATTAGTCTCTCTATATGTATCGCAATTGAAAAGGTTTTCAGAGGGGAGGTACCGGATGCGCCCGCAAGAACCACTGACCGAGAGTTACTACGAAGAAAAATGGCTGCGACGAGGAAAAATGTCGCTTACAAAAAGTGAACTTCACATTAGTAATCTAGCGGAAAGGTACAAAGGCACATGGTTTGTGTGGGGGTGAGGACGGGTTTACAAATAAGGCTCGATAGTGCCTTTTTATCCGGATGTGAGGTCAGAATAGACTAGACATTAGGAATTTAGGCTCCACATATGGCAGTGGTATATGCGACTCAGCTTGGGCTTGATGAGAGGGGGAGGGGTAACTCCAGAATTCGCTGCAGAATTACGTCGAGGCTCACTGACCTGGGGGACCTAACTCCGGACGTCCCAGATTGAACAGAGATGAATATTACTAAAAGCCAATTTAAATAGAGTTCACCAATTTGTGTCCAATTCCGGTTCCTAAACATCCGAACAGCATTATTTTTAGTTTTGGTTGATTACATCCCTTCATTACAGTACTACACCTTGTCATTGGATATTAGCCCCATTTAAAGCAACTCAACAAATTGGTCCGCAAATTTGCATCTGCCGAATTTCGGATAACTGTATAACGAGAAACGCTGATAAAGGCAACCGCGACATTTCATCGATACGAGAGATCAAAATCATAGAGATGCGACATTCTTGCTATACTATACTTTTATAGTGAGATCTAAATTATTTATACATGCTTGCATGGACTATTCTTTGAAGTTGACTTTTTTGGGTGAATCTTTGGAACCGCTGGATCCTTTGGACGAATCTTTGGACGAATCTTTGGACGAATCTTCTTTGGACGAATCTTTGGACGAATCTTTCGATGATTCTTTGGATGATTCTCCCGATTCATTACTATGCGATGGAGCTTCCGGTTTAGCGTCTGACGATTTCGTTTGGTCGTGATCTTCTTCTTCTCCAATCTTAAACATCTCTTCATCTTGTTCATAATCTGGTAAACTCTCAGCGTTGAACTCGTCGTATAGTCTATCTCTTTCTTCGTTGACATTATAGCTTTCATCATTTCTGTGTCCTAAATCTAAAGAATCATGCGAGTCGCTGTCACTGTAATCTTCTCCTGGGATGATATCAAACTCATATTCGTCTCTTCTTCTTCTTCTGCGTGAACTTCCGGGTGTTTTATGATACTTCATAATTGCTATAATAACTGCAAACCCTATGACTACCAAAGCCATGAAATAAAGCCCTTTATGGTCACTGGCATATGGTTCTTTACCTTCTTCTGGCTCTGTCGTCTCTTCTGGTTCTTCCGTTTCTGATTCAGCCATTTGACTTGAGCTGCTAGTGCCGTCAGCATTGTTCTCACTCGGTTTAATGTCATTTAATTCAGTTTTACTAACTTGTTCAATTTCGGACTTTGTTGGTTCGGATGGAGAGCCACTTACCACAGCTGCACTTGTGGAGCTGTGCTCTTCGGTTTTAGATTCGTCTGATGAGTAAAGTAAATCTCTTCTAACTTGAGCATAGTCTTTTTCAATGTCATATTCCTCAGCTTTGTCAGCATCGATACTGGCTCCAAAGAATCTCAATTGCCAATCAATAACCTCGATGTCGTTTCCGGTACTTTCCTTACTATTAAACACTTGTAAAGTCCAATCCCCGGTACCAGATTCTCCCCAATGAGCTACCGACAGGAATGTCCAATCAGAAAAACCAGCACCACTTCTATCTCTGGGTCTAAATGTAGCTAAATCACTGGTGACACCGAATGGAGAAACTAACCTGATTCCCACTTGACCTCTGAAAGTGGCTCGGATGTTAACGGTAACAGTAACATGTTCAATAGTTTCTAGATTCATCACTTGTAATTCTCTTGGGTGAACACTAATGGTTGATCTGATAGTTTTGGATTTATCTTGAGGACTATTTTCTCCAAACTTAATCTTCTCATTGACTTTAGTTACATCAGAGTAATACCACGATTGAGGTTTAACATTTTCCCAGGTTTGAGCAAACTTGGCCATTTTGTAAGCATCAATTTTACCATACCCATATTTATGAGAATATTTTCTTCCCAAAGCAGTATCTTGATAATGACCGTCATCTTCATTAACTGGGACACTGGACAAAGCAGCTACATACTGTAAATCTCTCCAAGTTAATTCTGGATTAGCTTGCAAAACCAAGGAGAAAATACCGGCAGCCAAAGGTGCAGCAGCCGAAGTTCCTCCATGCAGACCAGCACATTTCTCATGAATATCAGTGGTATGAATATGCTCACCAGAACCAGAGGAATAAGTAACCACCATAACAGCAGAACAAGCTTCAGCGTAATTAGGATGTAACCCTTTATGATCAATGGCACCCACAGTGATAGAATAGATAGAATTAGTGTATCCATCGAAATTACAAGAATCATGATATCTACCCCCATTACCAGAAGCAAACACATAAACGGAACCTTTACTCTTTCTTCCCTGTTGAATACCCTTAACCATTGCTTTCTTGACAATCATTTCAGGTGCCGATAAAGTTTTACCATCATCAGTAGGTCCCCAAGAACAAGAATAAATGTCGTTAACATCCAATCCATAAATCATAGCTGCTGCTTCATCTTCAGAAGTAATTGATCCCGATAAAATCCGTACTCCACTAACTTGAGATTCAAAAGCTACTCCTACCCCACAAACATCATTTTTAACGGCCGCAATTTCCCCGGCACATCTAGTGCCATGATAATCATTAAACAACCGTGGTTTAGGTAAATCGGTATTATCATTAAAATCCCAAGACCCTTTGGCATTGAAGTTTGCTTTCAAATCTTCGCTATCACAATCTAACCCGTCATCTATGACAGACGTCACAATCCCTTTCCCAGTAATGCCTTCGTACCACAACCCAGTGACATTAACATCATGTCCAGGATAATTGACATTCACCAAATGCCATTGCTCTGCAAAGATAGGATCGTTGATATCTAACTTGTCTGCCACTTCTTTAAGTGGTAACTGGGAAGAATCCACCGCTTGAAATTCTCTACTACTTAATTCTGGCTCTATAGGAACTGGCATTCTTCTTTGTAATTGTTTAGGTTTCAACACATGAATCGATCTTAACGCCTTGTTATTCACCAAAGCATCATAATCTTGTTCAAAATCCAGTCTTTTTTGCATAACATTATCTTTGTTAGAATTGTAATTTCCAATGAATTCATTGTGGGAGTGGTTCTTTGGTAAACTAAACACAAAATGGTCATCAAACCCCCTGACTTGATGCTCGAACTGATAAACGCCCTTGTGGGTCTTAATAAAGTCAACCAATGGCTTAGTACTCTTGGAAGTATCCAACTCAAAGATAAAATAGTTCTTATTGTCAAAGTCTCTTTTCGGAATTTCCATTCCCCATGCTAGCGATACTAAGACGGCTAAGAGAACCATCAAACACTGGACCCTTATTATCATCCTGGTATAACTATTGCACTGCTTTGGCTCCTTCCAGCACTATTTGGGGATAATATTGATTGGTTCGCGTGAGGGATTGTTTGGTGTTTGGTGCCAGATCGCTTGTAGAATATGTGTGAATTTTTTATGCTGTGTGTCAACCTCGCGATTTCATTTTGTTGCAGTGCGCACGCGCGCGCTGTCAAAAAAGGCTATAATTAGGCCCTGGGGCTTATGAGTGCAGTTAGGGTTACAAACTACGGTTAAAATTATAAGTTAAAAGTCATAGTCAACCAATAAAATTATACTATATCTTGTTTTTCCTATATAATTTTTGGAAATGACTCGATTCTCCGCGGCAATTCTTCTCTGCATTGGATCTGTCACTGCTGACTCGCTCCACTTGAGTTTCAGAGATATGGATATGGATTCCCCTAAAGAATTCCATCCAATCAATGCCACCTCCAAATCATTACATTGGGTGTTGTCTGTGGCGGTGCTTTTGATTTTGCCTTCTATTGCTTCCAGTTTTGCCTTTGCTAACCGGGTTTCGTGGGCAGCTTTCTTACATTTGATTCTGACGGGTTACTGTGTGGTGGAATCACTATTCTTGGATTTCCCTGATAATAAAGATAACCATGAAAATAGAACTTCTAAAGGAACCAGTTGGTTTCTAAGTTTGTTGTTGGTGGTCACCTTATTTATGGGGACACTAATTAATGGGTCCAATTTGGTAGTTAATAAGTATTACCCACACTTGGCTTCGAGTTCACTTAGCAATCATCGAGTATCCCAGAAGATATACAAATACCTATCATTTGTGGTGGTGTTGACTGGCTGGGTTAGAGTGTCTATGGCACCAGTAGCATTATTTGGGTTTTGTTATGGTATTCATACTGGCCAGTGTATTGCACATGGGATCATGGGTTCTTCATTTATTGCATACGGATTTGTGTTAACATTATTGTTAGTGATTCCTTGGTTTCGTAAGAGGACTAGTGGTAGACCACAAGAATTTTATGACTCTTTGATAATGTGCCTTTGGGGGATAGTTAACACATTTACTGAACATCGTTGGGGTGAAGAAGATTGGTCGATGGGGGACTTTGATCACACTTCTTTGGGAATAATCTGGGCTTGTGGAGGTTTTTTGGGGATGTGGCTATCTAGAAAACAACAAAGATCTTTTATTCCTTCTTTGTTATTGATTTATACTGGATGGTCTATGTCAGAACATGTGCAACATTTGGAATTGTCTACTAAAGTTCACGCAATATTTGGACTCGAGCTAATGGGGGCTGGATTCGGTAGGATTATTGAAATTCTGTTTGTATTGAAGGACGAATTCTATAGTGAAACTGGTGAAATAATATCTTTTCAATATTTCCCGCCTGTTTGTCTTGTATTGTCGGGATTAACGTTAATGGCTGCCAATGAAGAACAACTTGCTTTGGTGCACGATCTTGGCGCTACGCACGGTGCTTATATCATGACCGTAGCAGGTGCTGGGTTTATGATATTTTTATGGATGCTATTGGTCATTAGTTTGTACCTTAAACTAATGGGGTACGATGAGAACGGTGAGCTCAGTTTGGCGACCAAAGAGTACCATTTCGTCAATCCAAATGACGTAGATCAATTTGAACTAGATGATATGTCAGAGGAAGAACGATTTAGAACTGAAGTTTGACGAAATCACTATAAATAGACACTAACGACATACTGTACTAATACCAGGTAAATTGGACGTGATGTATAACATTGAATATATGACTATATGAAGGTTCTACCTCTAATACCTTGATACTAACAGCCGTACGGGCCGCAAATACGGTCCGCCTATACACGACCCGATTTGTAATAGTTCTCGCGCTATAGGAGAATATGCGATGAGTTTGAGATCATCTATATAAACCAATTGCTTCCTATAACACCAGACAATATATAAAGCGGAAGAAAAGTATTCTATATTAACGGATACTCATATATATTCATAAATAACTCATAATGAGTGCAATATTATCAGCAGATGATCTAAACGACTTTATATCGCCTGGCGCTGTTTGTATTAAACCTCCTACGCAGACAGATGAGTCAGCAAGGAATGGTGAGGTGGAAGTTCAGGTAGATAAGGAAGGTAACACCATGGATGTGTCTAAAATAGATGGAACCACTTCCAACCTATCGCCCGCTCAGATCTCTTTAGCAGACTGCTTGGCATGTTCTGGTTGTATAACCTCAGCAGAAGAGATTCTAGTAGCCCAACACTCACACGATGAGTTATTAAAAGCTTTAAGTGGCGATAGCAACAAGCATTTCATAGCTAGTATTTCCCACCAGTCCAGAGCTTCTATTGCCACAGCATATAATATCTCAGTAGAAGAAGCTGATCGGTTGTTGATCAATTTATTTATTAATCAAATGGGTTTTAAAGCCGTGGTAGGCACATCTTTGGGAAGAAAATTATCTTTAATTAATGAAGCATATAATATCATACAAAAGAAGGAAGCAGGGGCTGAAGGTCCTTTGATGTCGTCAATATGTCCTGGTTGGGTGTTATACGCTGAAAAGACTCATCCTTATGTGTTATCGAAGATGTCTGAAATCAAATCTCCCCAGCAAATAACCGGTTGTTTGTTGAAAAATTTAATGGCAGATGATTTGGGGGTTAATAAAGAAGATATATACCACTTATCTATAATGCCATGTTTTGATAAGAAGTTGGAAAGCGCCAGACCCGAAAAGGAAGATGTTGACAGTAAAGACTATAATGATGTGGATTGTGTATTAACAGCCAAAGAATTGGTGACGTTATTGGAACAAGAAAATAACCAATTCCAGTTTATCCCTCCCAATGTTAATGATATAATTTCTTCGTCAATCCCCATAACAGAGTTATACACAAAAGCGGCCCCTAAGTCATGGCCCTTGGTGGAGTATTCTTGGTCTAATGATTCTGGGTCGGCTTCGGGAGGCTATTCTCATAATTACATAAGTATCATGAAAAATCATTTAATGTTAAAGGATCCCTCATATTTGGAGGAAGATTTCCAAGTCAAGATTGTTTACGGGAAAAATTCAGACATGTATGAATTAAGATTAATGTATAACGACCAAACATTAGCTAGCGCTGCCGTTGTTAATGGATTCAGAAATATCCAGAATTTGGTAAGAAAATTCAAACCGACTACTCAAGGTAGAACCAGTGGGAAATCCAATCCTTTAGTAGCTAGAAGAAGAGCCAGGGCTAAGAATTCCAATACTAGTAGTGAAGCTCCAGAGGAAGTAGCGGATGCTTCAAAGTGTGATTATGTAGAGGTAATGGCATGTCCTAATGGGTGTATTAACGGTGGTGGACAAATCAGTAATCCCCAAGAAATCCTTGAAAAAGATTGGCTATTAAAGGTGCTTTCTAATTACAACAGCATTTCGGCTCTTGATTTGAGCTCAAAAGAGGTTTCTACCACCTTAATTCCTGATTTAATCGAATGGAGTAAGCAATTCTCCACCAAACACAATATAAACGAATCTAGGTTATTCCGGACCTGGTTTAAAGAGGTTGAGAAACCCACAGACCCTAACGCTATTCTTTTGGGAGCAAAATGGTAGGCGATTTAGGAGAGGTATGTATTTATTATGGGCATTTATAGATTAATATATTCTTTATCGCAATGCTTATGTAAGCACCGAAAAGGCGACTTCGCAGCTTTTCTATTTATTTATTCATCTCGTTGATATCGTCATTCAAAGGATAGGTTCAAGACACTATTGAAGAGGCAAATTGATAAGGCAGGTCCTAAAGTCGAGCTTATTCTTCCTCAGGATGTCAGAAGAGGTCAAGATCCCCCATTGGGTCAATATAGTATCGTTTTACTCTGCTTTGGTAGCATCTTGTATAGTATTCTTATTGATATTTTTGCACCTTATGAATTACAGAAGACCCTTCCAACAGCGTTTAATGATTCGAATACAACTTATAGTTCCTTTATTTGCTTTATCGTGCTATTCTATGCTACGAGATTCGGAGTCTCACGTGAACAAATTTGTTCTAGAACCTCTACGAGAGATTTATGAAGCTTTTGTTATCTATACCTTCTTTTCGTTGCTAACTGATATGTTAGGAGGCGAAAGGACCATTATAATCAATACCAGTGGTAGGAAACCGGTCTCACATCCGGGAATTTTGAAATATTTACTTCCTGACATAGATATTTCCGATCCGACTTCTTTTCTTATTATTAAAAGAGGTATCTTACAATATGTATGGTTAAAGCCATTTATATGTTTGGGGACCATATTAACAGAAGTGCTAGGAGTATATAATGTCAACAACATGAGTGCTCAGTCAATATACCTTTGGTTGATGGTACTTTATAATTTGAGTGTTACAACGTCGTTATATTGTTTGGCTATATTTTGGAAAATTCTATGGGATGATTTAAAGCCGTTTAATCCTGTGGGTAAATTCTTATGCGTCAAATTGATAATTTTTGCTTCTTATTGGCAAGGGGTACTATTGGCAATTTTGAATTATTTCCATGTACTACCAGGGTCTACTCTGGCGGACAGTTCCAAGAACAATTCAAATATTGGTATTTCTATTCAAAATGGTCTACTATGCGTGGAATTGATCGCTTTTGCTATTGGCCATTGGACATCATTTTCTTACAAACCTTTTACGATATCGCAAATTCCCAATGGTAGGTTGAAATTCTATTATGCGGTCAGAGACATGTTTGGAATCAAAGATTTGATACAAGATTTCAAAATGACCTTTTATGGGGATTATTATAAGGATTTTAAGACTTTTGACTCCGTCAATGCCTTGGTACAGCACCCTAATTCAAGAGCAAGAATGAAGAAGATTAATAAAGGTTTAAGATACCATTTTGATGGAAGACAAAAACATTGGCTACCAATAAACTCTGATAGTAAATCAGTGATTGAGAATGGCACTATAGGAGGAGAGTCTTTGTATGCCCCATCTTTGCATTCCATTACCACTTCAACACAAGGAATTGTTCCAAGCTCCCCTAAAAATATTCAATCTCCTAACGGGTCCCCCGAATTGACCCCATCTGAGGGTGAAATCGGAAGGTTTCCAATAGCAGAAACCCTTAATAATGAAGAATTCAACTACAACAACGAAATGCTCGATGAAGATGAAAGTCTTTATAATCTTGCCTACAACAAGATCAATAACTACAGATTGGATCAACAAGAAATTCGAAATTTGATCAATTATCCCATTGTTGACAATGTGGTGGATAGTCATCTTTATGGTTATAAAGTAAGGAAGTTACGAGAGATCCGGAAATCTCTGTTAGAAAGAGGAAGATCCATCAACAGAAATAGCTATTCTACCTACGGTAGTATAGTGTAGTGATGAATTACGTATTTTGTCTATTTATTTTAATGTATATACAGTTAGCAATATTTACAAGTCTCTTTGTTCCTAGTCCTCAATCTTGAACAGATACAAAGAATCTAATTCATCTTCATCGACTTTTTGTTTCTGTTTCTGCTCCCTTTGCTTTTGCTTCTCCAATCTTTTTTGCCGTTTATCATCTTGCGCTTGAGAAGTATCAGGATTGGGTTTGTCCTTAGGAGTGCATGTCATAATCAATAACCTATCGATGGATCCGGATACCTCAAACCCTGTATCCGACTCTTCAAGAATTCCATCTAATTCATCCAAGATAAGATTCCTTCTTTTTAACTCAATTGGATCAAGCTCATTGCTTTCAAAGCTATTCTGAGTAGAACGGGTTTCGGACATTTTCGATAACATTTCCACCGCTGCTCGATTATTTGTCCTCCTCCCATCGATATAAATCAGAAACTTTTCTCCTTTGTTGATCCTTTTATTGATTTCAGCCTTTTTCTGGTTCCTTAAATCACTTAAACTTATGTTCCAATTCAATGTGACGATTTTGGCGGTAGACTTCCTTTTATCAACCTTTTCCCGCTGGAGCATGGCACGCATTACAGATTTACTTCCTAATTGAAGTAGTTTCTGTTCAGTCTCTTTAGCTAACTCATCTGAATAATTCTTCATCATATCCATCAAAGTAACTTTCTTAACCAATAGCCGTCCCTCATTATTTGGAATCAATTGAATGCCCTGTTTTTCAGGATCAAGACCATTAATTATATGAGCCAAATGCCGTTGTTCAAGTTTACCTCTATTAACAAACAGAACTCTGAAATTAGACAGTTCAGTTTTTACGGTCTCTATAATAGAAGCCAAAGCATCTTTAGCTCTAGGAGTGAATCCTTCAATCTCAAACCGAAGGGGTCTTCTATCTCTGTCTCTATCTCTGCTATTCTTGTTACTTCTATCCCGTGATCCCCTGTATTCATTGTCCCGAAGATCTTTTTTCTTGAATCCATTCGTTTGTTTGGCATCAAACTTACGTGCAAATCTGTTCTTTGAAGTTTCACCATTCTGACTTTGGTTGAATAGAGATGGATCTTTAAGGAGAGCCAGGGAGCCAGATAAAGAACGAACGCATTGTAGGCTAGTAGTCGCGAAACCTCCAGATGCTATACGCCTCCCTAGCTGATTCGAACATCTCGCTAGCCTATTCATGTCTATCACAAGCACGGTTTATATCTTTGGCTAGCGCACTTGTTAAAGAACATATTTTTTTTTGCGATCTTGCTTACGACACAAAGCCGCGCTCCAGCGGTGATGCTCATTACTTTGCCGTTTTAGTAAGAATACTCTAATCAATAATAGAACCTACCAATATATAATAAACTCCTAACGTCTAATCCGACATGAGTGTGAAGTGCACTGTGGTAAAGAGGAATGGCGCCTCAGAACCATTTAATAAGACCAAGGTCTTAAACTTCTTACAAAGTTTGATGGCAGATTTGGATGACAAACACGTCAAGTTACAAGAATTGGTAGATAGTATATCGAAGGCTATGTCTGAAAAGATCGAAATAAACGATCTCTATGAGTTTATAGCCGAGCTGGCAGGTTCCAGAACCATCAATCACCCGGATTACTCGGTTTTAGCTGGAAGAGTAGAAGCTATTAAGATCCAAAGAACTGTAGGCTTATCATTTAGTGAGAATGTCGAGAGGTTATTTGCTTACCGAAAACGGGTTCAGGGCCAGGCAAAATCGTTGGTATCAGAGAAAGTTTACCAAATTGTTTCAAAGAGCAAAGATTTATTTGACAAGAAGGTGAGGGACTCCAAAGACTTGGAATTATCATACTTCGGAATCAAGACACTTGAGAAATCGTATCTTTTGACGATAGATGGAAGCGTGGCGGAGACCCCTCAATATTTATTCATGAGAGTGGCTATTGGGATTCACGGGGACGACTTGGAGAAAGTGTTTGAGACCTATGATTTGATGTCGAGTAAGTATTTTATTCATGCTTCTCCTACATTGTTTAATGCTGGAACTGATTATAATTATTTGAGTTCATGTTTTTTGCTTGCTATGGATGACGATTCGATCGACGGCATCTATAAGACGCTTCATAAGACTGCCATGATATCAAAGGCTTCTGGGGGTATAGGCATTCATATGCATAATATTCGAGCATCTGGGTCTATTATAGCTAGTTCTAATGGGAGGTCCAGCGGTCTTGTACCAATGCTAAGAGTGTTCAATAATACGGCTCGGTATGTTGACCAGGGGGGAAATAAAAGACCGGGTGCCTTTGCGGTGTATTTAGAGCCATGGCATGCTGATATATTGGAAGTTCTTGATTTGAAGAAGAATTATGGGAAAGAAGAAATGAGAGCAAGAGATTTGTTTTATGGACTTTGGATTCCGGATTTGTTCATGAAGAAGGTCAAGAATGACGAGGATTGGTGTCTTTTCAGTCCTAATGAAGCTCCTGGTTTACATGAATGCTATGGTGATGAATTTGAGCGGTTATACTCTAAATATGAATCAGAAGGAAGGGCCAGAGTTGTCATGAAAGCTCATAAGTTATGGCTCGCAATCCTTCAAGCTCAAACAGAAACAGGAGGTCCTTATATACTTTACAAGGATGCCTGCAACCGGAAATCCAACCAAAAGAATCTTGGTGTCATAAAATCATCTAATCTATGTTGTGAAGTAGTTGAATATTCTGCCCCAAATGAGGCAGCTGTTTGCAATCTTGGTTCTTTAGCCTTACCTTCATTTGTGAAAGAAACTGAAGATACTGTAGAATTTGATCTTGTGAAATTACATTCGGTGACGAAGGTGTTGGCAAAGAATTTAGATAAAGTTATTGACGTTACTAGATATCCTATAGAGAGTGCTAGAGCATCTAACATGAGGCATAGACCTATAGCTGTAGGAGTGCAGGGATTAGCTGATGCATTTCTTCTTTTGCGGTTACCGTTTGACTCAGAGCAAGCCAAGGTGCTTAACATCCAAATATTTGAAACCATATATCATGCTTCAATCGAAGCGTCTATTGAATTAGCCGAAGTTTATGGACACTATGAGACTTTCCCTGGATCACCAGTATCCCAAGGAATTCTCCAGTATGATCATTGGGATCATGAGCCCTCGAGTCTTTATGCCGATTGGGATATTTTAAAGGCTAGAATATCCAAGAGTGGCATAAGGAATAGTTTGTTAGTAGCTCCTATGCCTACTGCTTCAACATCACAGATATTGGGTTATAACGAATGCTTTGAGCCTTTTACCTCCAATATTTATAACAGAAGAGTTATTTCTGGAGAATACCAAATGGTGAATAAGTATTTAATCAAGGACTTAATCGATTTGGGACTTTGGGATAAATATATGAAAGAACAAATCATTTTAAATGAAGGGTCAATACAATCCATTTCAGAAATCCCTCCAGAAGTCAAAGCTTTGTATAAAACGGTGTGGGAAATTTCTCAACGAGTAATAATTGATATGGCTGCTGATAGAGGAAAGTTCATAGATCAACTGCAAAGTATGAACATCCATATGAAGAACCCAACATTTGGAAAATTGACCAGTTGTCACTTTTATGCCTGGGAGAAAGGACTTAAAACTGGTATGTATTATCTTAGAACTCTGGCTCCGTCAAAAGCAATACAATTCACAATTGATAACCACGAAGCCCACACTCAAAGCAATAACGAGCTACCAGAATTGAAGAGAAAGAGGTATTCCGAGGCTCAAGGATCCATACAACCATCTAAACTGTTAAAAACTGAGTATCTGACCCCAGTGTCGGTTCTGGATTCAGATGAAAGTATTTATAACGAAAATGTCAGAGCTTGTAATATTGCAAATCCAGAAAATTGTGACTCGTGTTCTGGTTGAAGTGAAGCTCGTGTATCAAAAAATATCTTGTAAATAGACATATTGTATATACCGGTTTTATATTATGTACATAGTAATATCCAATAATTTATCTAGACCTTCTACTAGAGAAATCAGAAACCTGCTTCAACCCTTCTTTTGTGACGAAAAATAACTTCAGTTTATCATCAGACCAAAGAAGAACACCAATCTCATTAGCATAGTTCCGAAGAATTTCATACTCTCGTTGATTAGAAAACTCTTTGAACAAATAACCATCGAAGGTTTGAATTCTATCCAATTCAAGCTGCCATAATTTAATCTGATCTACCACATTAGGAGGCAAGATCTCAAGTCGATGCTGCGCTGCCTTATCGGTATTTTGATTGGTACCACCCCCAGCGGCAGCGGTATTAATATTATTACTAGCATCAAACTCTATCTTTTTATCAAGCTTCTCTTGAGCCAATAGTCTCATCTGGGGATGGGCATGGGTTTCAAGAAACTTTACGATTTGATCAGCCGTAATCCCGTTATATAAGGCGTTTCTGATAGACTCTCGGGTGATCTGACCTAAAACCATATTAGCAAACCGAGTTTTAGGGTGAACAAAAAGATTCAAGATGGCGATTTCCAAAGGACTGTGAGTATATGCATAAATCTTAAAATTTGTTTCCACAATTATAGACCCTTGCATTTGCTTAGAAGAATCTCCAGTAGATTCAGATGCATTAGCATTGGCCTTATCAATAGCAGTAGACGGTGTGTGTAAAGAACTGGAATCAGACGTTAAAGTAGTGGCTAATCTCGTGGGATAAAACCTGGTGGAATTGGCTGATCGTTGATAGACCAATCCATAGTCACGTAGATCTGATAACATTTCCACTTGAGTTTCACTTAAAGCCGCCACACTATAACTCTTCCCTAGTTCAAGAGATCCAAGCATAAATATGAAATTAAGCACATCAACCGCATCCATTTGTAACTCTAACGTTAGATTTAAGTATTGCAATAACAAAGTCCAGATTTGGGCGTTAATATCTTGTAACAAAAACTGGAACCCGACGTTGGTAATTTTCAAATCCCTGGGGTTGTCTGAATTACCTTCCATTAACCCTCCCAGTTTTAATAACTTTAATACAGATTTAGAGGGGGTCATGGACAATTCTGTCCCCACCATATAATGCAAAATAGTTTCCCATTTAGTAGAAGCGAATGTATCTAAGAATCTCATATCAATATTATGTTTATCAATGGATGTATCCAAATTTCCAAACGAATTGGGTGCCTGACTTCCGGTTAAGCAATCTCGGAAGTTATTTCGAAATATTGGATGCAATCGTATGAATTGACCGGAGTTATCTAGTTCTATCAAATGTAGGGCTTTCATTCGTTCCAAAGATTCCCACTGAAACTTTCTTGCCCCAGGCTTACACCATTTATCCAAGTCTTTCAACGGTACTGGCTTTTCATAAAACAACATTGACATGATATAAAACTTGGCCATAGGCGGTAAAAGCCGAAAGATTGACAAGCATGTAGCAGGCGCCTCATAGAGACGAGATTGAATGGTATCGTCTAATTCTTCTAGGTGCCCTATAACCGTGACTTTGAACAAGTTACTAGAAGCCATAAATTGAGAAGGATATTAATATATAAGGGAAGGATACAAAGAAAAGAACTTGGATGCTATATAATTCCAACAAAAAATAGTAACACAACCTATACCACGTATACTACAATATAGTCCTTGCTTATATAGTGATTATCTATATGTATATATAATTGTAGATATATCAACTCAGTTCGCGAAGAATGCGATGCAAAAAAAAATTTAATCTCTTCGCTTAGTAACATCTCTTACCAAAGTAACAAGATCTTTTGCGACCTCAAACGTTTCTTGTACCCTATTCCAAACGAGAAACATGGTTGGCGGCAAGAGGAAAGCGTCCCAGATCACCAAGGAAGACATGACTACGGACGAAGCATTTCAGCCATTACTTAGAGAAGAGTACAAAGGGAAGAAATTGGCAGATCAAATTAACACCGCTGAAGATAAATGGAACTTGTTACCGGCGTTCCTAAAGGTTAAAGGGCTTGTCAAGCAACATTTGGACTCGTTCAACTATTTCGTTGACACCGATTTGAAGAAGATCATAGCGGCTAATGAGCTAGTATTATCTGATGTGGACCCAGAATTCTATTTGAAGTACTTGGATATACGAGTGGGACATAAGTCTTCTACGATGAATACAAATAAAGAAATTGCTAAGGAAGTGAACTTGGTTCCTCACGATTGTAGGTTAAGGGATTTGACGTATTCGGCTCCTATATATGTGGATGTGGAATATACTAGAGGACGGAAAATCATTGTCCATAGAGATTTGGAAATCGGAAGAATGCCTATTATGTTGAGATCTAATAAATGTCTTTTGGATGGCATTGATGATAAACAAATGGCGAAGTATGATGAATGTCCCTTAGATCCTGGTGGGTACTTTATAGTTAATGGGACTGAAAAGGTAATTTTGGTGCAAGAACAATTATCGAAGAATAGAATCATTGTGGAAGCTGATGAGAAAAAAAATATTGTACAAGCATCGGTAACTTCATCTACACATGAAAGAAAGTCAAAGACCTATGTTATTACTAAGAACGACAAGATTTATTTGAAGCATAATTCTATTAGTGAGGATATTCCAATAGTGATTATATTGAAAGCGGCAGGGATTATATCGGATCTTGAAATTTTGCAGTTGGTTTGTGGACAAGATCCTAATTATCAAGATTTATTTGCCATTAATTTTGAAGAAGCTGCCAAATTGGAAATTTTCACTCAACAGCAAGCATTAAACTATGTTGGTAGAAGAGTTAAGACTATTAGAAGAGCAGGAGCTCCTAAATTGTCTCAATTACAAGAAGGTATAGAGGCAATAGCCACCACCATAATCGCTCATATAACTGTTTCTGATTTACAGTTTCGTGAAAAGGCTCTTTATATTGCTATGATGACCAGAAGAGTCTTAATGACTATGCATAACCCTAAAATGGTTGATGATAGAGATTATGTAGGGAACAAGAGATTAGAGTTAGCGGGTCAGTTAATGTCTTTATTATTTGAAGATTTGTTTAAGAAATTCAACTCTGATTTCAAAGCCAATATCGATAAAATCTTGAAGAAACCAAGTAGAGCATCTGAATTTGATGCTTTATTATCCATTAACATTCACTCCAATAATATTACCATGGGGATGAATAGGGCTATCTCCACAGGGAACTGGTCTTTAAAACGGTTCAAGATGGAAAGGGCTGGTGTAACTCATGTTCTTTCTAGATTATCATATATATCGGCTTTGGGGATGATGACAAGAATATCTTCTCAGTTTGAAAAGTCACGTAAGGTATCGGGTCCTAGAGCATTACAGCCTTCTCAATTCGGGATGTTATGTACATCTGATACTCCAGAAGGTGAAGCTTGTGGATTGGTCAAAAATTTGGCATTGATGACCCATATTACCACCGATGATGAAGAGGATCCTGTCAAGAAGTTGTGTTTTGTTTTGGGTTGTGAAGACATATTAGAGCTCGATTCTGCCACTTTACATTCAGAAGGTAACTTTGGAATCTATTTAAACGGTACCTTGATCGGGACCACCAGATTTCCAGCAAAATTTGTAGGAGATTTCCGGAATTTGAGAAGATCTGGTAAAGTTTCATCTTTTATATCCATTTATACCAATACCCATCAAAGAGCTGTCCATATTGCTACTGATGGAGGAAGAATTTGCCGTCCATTGATTGTTGTAGACAAGAACAATAAATCAAAGGTCAAGGCTAAGCATTTATTAAAATTGAAAAAGGGGATTTGGGCGTTCGATGATTTTTTAAAACATGGATTAGTTGAATACTTAGATGTGAACGAGGAAAACGATTCTTTGATCGCTATTTATGAAAAAGACTTGAATGATTCACACAATCAGAATATAACGCATTTGGAAATCGAACCTTTTACGGTGTTAGGAGCTGTTGCTGGGTTAATTCCTTATCCTCATCATAACCAATCTCCCAGAAATACATATCAATGTGCTATGGGTAAACAAGCTATAGGAGCTATTGCCTATAACCAATTCAGAAGAATTGATACATTATTGTACTTGATGGTTTATCCTCAACAACCAATGGTGAAGACGAAAACCATCGAACTAATCGATTACGACAAGTTACCAGCAGGGCAAAATGCTACCGTGGCAGTTATGTCATATTCTGGATACGATATTGAAGATGCTTTGGTTTTAAATAAAGCCTCAATAGATAGAGGATTTGGAAGATGTCAGGTACTAAGAAAGAATGCTGTAACCTTAAAGAGATATCCAAATCATACCAAGGATGTTTTAACAGGGATGAGAGTCGATGAAAATGACCAACCTATTCCGCCACACGCCTCATTGGGCCCTGATGGGTTGGGAGAGGTTGGAATGAAACTTGAAAACGGACAAGTATTTGTAAATAAAAGTGTTCCGACAAATGCTGGAGACAGTGTATTGAATGGCCCCGCTGCAGCGTCCCCCCAAACTACAGAGAGTCATAGAGAGACCCCTGCATATTACAAGGCGCCAGAGCCATCATATGTGGATCAAGTGATGATGTCTGTCAGTGACAATGATCAAGCTTTAATTAAAGTGTTATTAAGGCAAACTAGAAGACCTGAATTAGGGGATAAATTTTCTTCTAGGCACGGGCAAAAAGGTGTTTGTGGGATTATAGTACAACAAGAAGACTTGCCATTCAATGACGATGGAATATCTCCAGATATTATTATGAATCCTCATGGGTTTCCCTCAAGAATGACAGTTGGGAAAATGATAGAATTAATTAGCGGGAAAGCCGGGGTGTTAAATGGAAGTCTTGAATACGGTACTTGCTTTGGAGGTTCTGACTTGGAAGAAATGTCTCAAACATTGGTCAATAACGGTTTCAACTATAGTGGGAAAGATATGTTGTATTCAGGTATAACTGGTGAATGTTTACAAGCGTATATCTTTTTCGGCCCTATCTATTATCAAAAATTAAAGCATATGGTATTAGATAAAATGCATGCTAGAGCTAGAGGTCCTAGAGCCGTATTAACTAGACAACCGACAGAAGGGAGATCCAGAGACGGGGGGTTGAGATTAGGAGAAATGGAAAGAGATTGTGTCATTGCTTATGGAGCTTCCCAGTTATTGTTGGAAAGACTAATGTTGTCGTCCGATGCCTTTGAGGTTGATATTTGCAACAAGTGTGGGTTAATGGGTCACAACAATTGGTGTACTTCATGTTCCAGCTCTGAGAATGTTATCAAAATGACAATCCCATATGCCGCCAAATTATTATTCCAGGAATTGATCTCCATGAACATAGCACCTAGATTAAAACTAGGAGATGTATTTTAAAACTTCCCCTGAATACTGTTTTTCTCTTTTCGCATCTAAAATTGCAGCAATGCACGTAATATCCAAGAATGAATGCTACTGATTCCAAATTGCCCTTACAAGGAAGCTGAACAAATGGATGTAAATTACCTTTAAGTAACGGCCAAGGGGAGAATAATTTAGCGGTCAGCTGATACAGTTGTTCTTTTCAATATGTTGTTATATACTTTAATTAACAGCCCAAAATTCGCCGCAGTTTTGATCACTCTAGGTAGCTTAATGCCCGCCAGCTTTATACTCATTTCTAATATGCACCAATGAAACTTGTGACACAAGTCCTAAGCCACAGTAGTAGGATCCACCTATAATGCTTCCACACTATAATGTTCGAGAACAAACATTTTCTACTCGGGTAGGTGAATACAGTACCTGCTCTTTTGGGGACCAAATATTGGCATGAATTTTCAAACGTAGAATCTAGATTCGCGTGGTATGGTTCTGCAGCCACTCAACTACTCAGCTTGTTTGCTCAAGATCCCACAAAACCCCACATATCATCGAAATAGGTTTGAAATTGTCTTCAAAGAGTCTCCGGTGAACTGTGTCTTGGATAAACTCAAATCAACTAATTACTAGCGTGTGCATCGCATTTTACGACGGCGCGGTAGGAAAAAATCGTTCTGCAAACGGCTGCAAATGGCTGCAAAAAATGAAATTCATATAAGAATAAGAATCCGCCATGTCGAATATATTTATAGAGTCATAAAAGTACAAGTATAGATACACG